>PVJI01010040.1:0-62385 GCA_004026765.1 Micronycteris hirsuta
TAGGAAGAGATGAGGATGGGAATGATGGGTTCGGTGAAGCAAAATGTGTTCCAGTGTTAACTTGAGCACTCTGTAGATAAAACACAGTAGGTAGGGAGACACAAACTGTCAAGTTGTCAGGGAGATGTTCTCTATTGTGAGGAATAAATGTTAGTGGAGTTTCCGCGAATTTCGGTGACATAACTCACCATCCCTGTCCATGTGTGTCTGCTGCTTTTCCTGTTTCGAGTCTATGTGTTCACTGGCCTCTGAGTCACTTCTTGGGTAACCTGACCTTCTGGGTTGGGTGGGCTCTGATTTCTGGACATCTCTAGTGATAATAACAGGGCTCTGCTTTATTCGTTGGTCTTAACGAACTTTATTGGCAGGAGTGTCACCTGGAGCAGAGGTCCATAAACTTTTCCTTAAAGGCCCTGATACTAACTACTGCAGGCTTCATGAGCCAAGACTCAAATTGCAGATGCTATATATAGGTACTTATATAACTATTTAAAATGTAACCATTTAAAAATGTAAAAATAATTCTTACTTGGCAGGTTTTAAAAAATCAGGCAGCTAGCTGGATTTGGCTCCTGGGCTGCAGTTTGCCAACTGCTGACCTAGAGACTCACAGTCTCTCAGTCTACTAAAAATATCTAGGTTTTGGACCCGATTGGTGCCTGCAACATGACAATTGAACCCTAACCAACTGTCCTTCATTGTCACAGAAGCCCACCTTCCTCACTGTGAAAATTCTCAGCTATATCTCCACTTAGTTTGAAGGCAGCCAGAGCTCTGAGCAAACCAATGATAAGACTTACCTGGTGGCAGATGTCTAACTCCCTTTAATGATAGAATGACAGGCCACAGAGCAGTTGGGAAAGTTTATAGAACACCTTTTGATATTGATGGAAGTAACATATTCACTGGATGAATCAGTAACAGCCATACAGCTGGACCGAATCCCATTAAGATGTCACCTGAGTTCCTCAAAAAGTTACACATAGTACTATATATATGACCCAGGAATTCCACTCCTAGATATATGCCCAACAGTATTGGAAATATATGTGTACACAAAAACTTGTATACAAACGTTTATAGCAACATTATTTGTAATGATCAGAAAATGAGAACAACCAAAATGTCCACCAACTGATAGTGGATAAACGGAATGTTGTGTACCATATAATTGGCTGTTCAGCCATAAATGGATAAATGGGAATGAAGTACTGGCGCACGCCACACCGCGAGTGGCCCTTGGGAGCATAGCATACGCTAAGACTCTAGACACAGAAGAATCCAGATCACTTATTATGATTCCATTTGAATGAAATATTCAGAATAGGCAAATTGAATGGAATGTCCACACAGAAAGGAAGTATATTCACTAGTGGCCGCCAGGGCCCAGGGAGAAGGGGCGCGGAGAGCGATTGTTGATGGGTAAGGAGTTTCTTTTGGGACGATGAAAGTGTTACGCAATTAGAGGGTCATCATGGTTTCATAACCTTGTGAATTTCCTCAAAGCCATCTTATGTTAAAAATAACATGAAGATACTTGCATTATTTCCAAATAGGTAGATATAAAAGGTTTAGGAATGGAGTTCATTGGCTCTCTTAGAAGTCCTAAAGGTGGCTTGGGGTAGAGGGTCTTCTTTGTCCAGGATCTTCCTTGGTGACTTCTAGGAAAAGAACTAAGTATGTAAACCAAATTCTGTCGTGCTCGGTTTAGCAGTATTTTTAACACAGAGGAAGAAGAAAACTTGAAATGACATGATAACATTTGAAAGGCAATCTTATAAAAACAGTTGAGATTATTAGAATACCATATGCTCAGGAACAACCCCAAATAACTCATGCATAAAGAGACTAGTTCGGCACAACCCTCTAGAAAAAGACCTTGCGGGTAATAAGTGTCCACATCAGACTATCTGCTGTTGTAGTAAAAATACCATGGGATAATTGATAATGTTAAAACCAGAAAATTACATTTCTGTCATAGGCTGTGGTGGAAGGGCTGTTTGTATCATGAGGGTTACACGGACTGCAGAGCTTACTGAGGTTGAGCGCAGTTCCTTACGGGGGAGATCTTTAGGGCGGGCAGCAGCACCCACGTAACGCAAATGGTCCCCTCGACAGCGGGTTCCCAGGTGATGCTGAGTCCTAGAGCTCAGAGACCGGGGAATCTCTGATTTAGTTACTCACCTGCTTCATCTCTTTTTCCTGTCCTATCACTTTAATATTTGGAAATACTGAGAAATTTGAACTTTTCTAAGTGTGATTTCTCATTGTCAATTCTAGTTCTTTTCCTATCAAGATGGACTTAGCTTTTAAATAGGTTATTTATATTTTAAAGTTGTCTTCCAAAATGTTAATTCTTCAAATTTAACAAAGTCAGCATTTCCAATTTCAGGAAAGGCAGATGTCTTCTTTGATATACTGCCTTCCTAAAGTTTTTTAAACCTATGCAAGTCAGACTCTTAAAAGAATTGGCGGAGGGACGAAGAGATTGAGCACTGGCATTGCAGACACGTGGCACTGCTAAATTACAAAAAGAAGATAGCACAAGCCCACTTTTTATTTTTACCTGAAGTGTTAGACATGATCTTTCTGCTTCTGGAAGCAGCCACAGTGGTGCAGGAATTATGTACACAGCCCCCATCGGGCCACTTCTGATAGCAGAAAACCTTGTCCTGCCCGCACTGGGACCACAGGGGACATCTTATCCGTGGATGTGGTAGTTTGTGCTGACCTCTCCCAGTCCTTGCAACATACCAGTCAGCTCAACTTCCGCCCAGCAGCCAATTGTCGTGCTCCTCCCTTTGAACACAGAACAGCCTCCCAGGTCTCAGGTCTGAGCAGGAGGTTTGGTTCTCAAGTCCCTGCATCCAGGTCTGGCCTGACCACAGTCCATGGTCCCAGATGTGGACCCTTTGGGCACTAGACCCCTTCTTTACCCTTTGAGTGACACCGTGGTTAAATGTGCTAGCATTCGTCTTCAGGCTGTGTTCACACTGACATGAAGAAGCATAAAACATGAAAGCAACTCAGGGTTTTGACAAATAGTGTATCTGCCCTTGCAAGAAACTAAGTTCATGTGTCTGGTGTGAAGATTTTCTATGGTTGCAGATTGTACAACAAAGAGGTTACCAATCTGTCTTCCTGGTTGCCCTGACCGAGAGGAGTGAGTGCTTGTGCACAGGGTTAGAGGAGACATCCAAGAGATTTGCTTTGGCAAAACAAACCTGAAAGTTAGCAGATAAAGGCACTATTTGGCCTGGGCAGCCCTGCACTTATGCCTGCCTGTTCCAGGAGGTGGGCAGACAGTGATTAAAGGCTCTGGGCCCCCAGTGTCAGTTACCTCCACAGGGAAGGTGTCTGTGTACATTCAGACACCGACCCCCCCCCCCCCACCTCCCCGCCATGGAATAGAAGTTGACTGCAGAGGGTGGAGGACCAAATTCATCCTCTGCTTACTGGTCTTTTGTGAAAGAGGGGAGAAACTTTGGAGCGGCAATTGGCTAAAGGCAAAGGGAGCTGTAATAAGTACAGATGAGAACAGTCAGAGACAAATTCTTATGTGCAGGGTGAACTGCAAGTAGGGAGCTCTTCACAGAGGAAACAATTTGAAAATGGTGGTGAGGAAGAGTCTGGTTCTAAGCACCACCTCGCCTCATGGGGATGTTGAAGTCTGGCATATGCATGATAGGACAGATCACGTGAAAAAAGAAAAGGAGGAGCAGAAGGAGAAATTGAGTGCCTTGGCAACTCCAGTTCTCTGAGATGCCCTCTCTGCTAGTTTCTGATTGGTTGGGAGTCCCATTAGGGCAAAGCTTTGCAGATGGTCCAAGTGGGCATTTGGAGGGAGAGAAATCTGTAGACATACATTCTGCATACCTGGAAGCCTTCCTTGCATGGACACTACCTTAAGCGTGTCATGTGCAACTAGCAGGTACTAAGTGGCGGTGGAACTTGTACCAGCCAGAAACCATCTTACAAGAAGTTAATGAAAGCTAATAAGGAAGTGATTTAGCATCTAAGAGGAATACTATGTGGGAAAACACACTGTTTTAAAGGAGGCATGGTGTTGGTGAAGCTCCATGCTTTTGCCTTTGCAAAGCAACAGGTCCCTAAAGCTGCTGGGTCACCTCCACACAGTTCTGTGTGAGAATCAGGAACCTGGACCCAGTTGCCCAGTTATTTGGCAGTGTGGATGTTAGCATGAAAGATGGCTAGAAGAAAACTATCCATGCTTCAATAATTTCTGGCAAAGTATCTCTTGGCTTACACACCTGGACAGCAAAGCCACAGCATACTGTGTACAAACTAACAATTAAGAGAGCAGTCAAGGCCCCGACTGGTGTGGCTCAGTTGGTTGGGCATCATCCTGCAAAGCGAAAGGTTGTGGGTTTGATTCCAGATCAGGGCACATGCCTGGGTTGCGGATTTGGTCCCTGGTCAGGGTGCCTTACGAGATGCAACAGATCGGTGTTTTTCACATTGATGTTTCTCTTCCTGTCTTTCTCCCTCCCTTCCCCTCTTTCTAAAAATAAATCAACAAAATCTTAGAAAAAAGTATTTGGGAAAGGTCAGCACTGGGCTTTGCTGAAGTGGTGTCTTTAGGAATCCAGATTCCTTTGAAGGACGGGGTATTACCTACTGCAGGGAAAGTTCCATGTGTGGTCTGGTCAGGGCCACTGTGCCTCCGTTGGGGGGTGGGGGTAAAGGTGGGTGGTATGTTTTACGCAGGAGCTGTTTGAGCCTATCCCAGTCTGGGAAGGTACGTGAACATGAACACCCTCTCTGTCTCCTGATTGGTCACATGCAGTTTAAGATAGTTGGGGAATGGTGGACATAGATTGATTATAAACACTTCCAAGAAGCTTATCCAGCAATATGGAAACAACCAAGGAGGAAAACCCGGAGTGAAGAATTATGTAATCTACATTCCCAAGGGCCCAAGATTTCATAATAAACAAACCAACCAAACCAAGGATATTTCTGGGTGTTGAGACTGAGTTCAAGATATTGAGAAATAAACACTGTATGTCTCCAAAACATTCTGTGATCAAAATGTGTTATTTCTAGGGGAAAATAACACATGAATTTGCAGGTTTCCTGGATGATAATACTACCAAGCAAACTTTGGGGTAGGGGAAGAAAACTTGCATTTGAAACAGAAAAGAGATGGTACTTACTCAGCCTTAGCTTTTTGGGAGAGGGGCAGGAAATGGGGCTTTACTTGATTTTACTTCTGAGTGGGAAGATAGTTTCTAGGGAATTAATCCCTATTACAGTCGAAATGATAGTTTTGATTCAAAATAAACAAGACTGCACAGAACACTGCTCTGAGATGTTCCGGAGAGAAAGTAGAATGCCTTGTCCTTTTGTGTGTTAGTATCCTTGCAGAATGGTCCTCTTACCATTGAAAAACAACTGCCTTGGGGTGAGGGTGTCCCCCTCTCCAAGGTAAAGACCTCAGAACCTTTCTTACATTTTTATGTAACATTTCTTTAAAAAAGACTTTTTATTGTAATTGTCTGTGATGTTAATTCTGCATTATTTTTCAATACTTACTTAGTATTTAGCTCCCTGTGAAATTGAAATGTAAATAAACCGAAACCCAGCTGCCCTCGTTCCCTTTATTCACACATGTCTGGAGTAGGAGAAGACCTTTCTTCCCTAAGTGGTAATTGCAGTATCGTTATATTTGAGTCACTCTCTGGCAGGCAAACCTTAAACCATGAGATACACATGTTTATATGGATAATGTATGTATCTATCTATACACACATGCATATGTATTTGATCATATATAAATATGTATTATTTAAACAGTCACTTTTGGGAGCTTCTTTTTAATCCACATTAAAAAATACTTGTAGCTCTAATTGCACTACACAAGTTTGTTCTTTCAAGGTTCCAGCTTTTTTTTTTTTAACTAAATAAAAACAATGTAAAAGGCAGTGGTTGCTTTTGTGAAATACCTCATCATTATTTGAAAATCTCTGTATCCTCAAAACAGATTTAGAAAGCTTTGGTGAGAGAAAGAAAAGCACCTGTGGAGCAGGTGAGAGGGTGTCGGGGCCTTTCCCTTGGTTGATGGCCTCCGGGCTTCTTGGGTGGGATTGCTGTCCAGAACCATGTGCCCTGGCAGCTGTTGCTTTAGAGAACCCCACTTCCTGGCTACAGGTGCACCTCATGATTGCACCGACCCCTCAGACTCACACCCAGCGGAAACCAGAGCTCTTCCTCCCACACAGTCACATCTTATTTATGTGTAATTTTCTTCCCCTCCCCCTCTTGCCATGGCTTCCCTGTGGGTATAGTGGACTTTTCCACCCAATTGACTTTGACCTTGGCCATGGGACTTGCTTTGACTGCTGCAGTGTGGGTGGAATGACAGTGTGCCAGTTGTGAGCTTCAAGAGGACTTGTCTGATTGCATTCTTCCCCCTACGGTGGGAAAGGCGTGGATCAGGTCTGCTGCCTTGCCAACTCCTTTGACAGTTACAGCTTTTCTTGGATTACCATATCAGCGGGGCAGAAAATTTACTTTCAAAAGCAGTCTGGAGAAGTCAGTTGTTAGTTTCGGTTGAGTAGATGATACTGTTTTAATCAGACAGGATACATACAGGCAAAAATGCTGTTCTGGGTGACCTCCCTTTCTTGCCACAGTAGACTGAAAATTGTGTAGATACTTGACCCAAGGAAAACCTATCTGGGCTGGCCAGCTGCCTCTAAGGTGGGATGGTATTGATGAAATTAGATTACTCAGACTCCCTCCAGGAGTTCGTAAGTTACAGTTGAACATTAAGCAGCTAAATCAGAGGTGAATACCAGGTAGAACGAGAAACAGCCAGAGAGAAGCTTCGTATCACGTTAGTGTTGGGTACCAGACTGAATTTCTGCAGCATTTTCTGTAAAGGGCTGGGGATAGCGCAACATGTAATGGGATTGCTAAAGGTACTTGGGATTCCTAGTGTCTTCCCAGTTACTGAAATATGTCCCAGTCTTCATGAGGTCTGGCTTCTACGGCTGGTTGTTCCGGGGTTCTCTTGAGACTCTTACCTCCCGTGTTGCTGCACACAGCTTTACTGCACCATCCCATCCCTTGAGATAACGTGCATCCCTCAGAGCGTGTGGTAGGCACGGACCCCCGCTCACACACATTCTGCCTGCGCCCTTCCCTCTGACGGCTGCATGTCCTGATAGCTCAGAGCCGCCAAGATCGCCTCTTAGAGAGGGAAACCCCAGCTGCTTTTGTTCTTTTCTTCACTTCTTTTCTTTTAGCTCTTGCCTCAGTCCACACCCTTTCACTTCTAAGAAAGCTTAGGGTGGGTCGGCAGATGGACAGAGGTGGTGGGTGGTTAGTTCCGTCATTTCCCAAGATTACCCAAACACTTAGAGAACTGCTCTGCCTCGCCTGGGGCTCAGCAGGGCCTCAGGTGTCATTATTTATTCGTGTTTGAATGCCCACTTGGATTTCGAGCAGAGCATGCTCAGGTCTCAGGGGTTCTTGCTTACATGGGGCGGAGAACGTCTGGTTTCAGTTCAGCAGCAGAGACAGAAACCTTTTCAGGAAGACTCCCGGTATCCCATCATGCCTCCTGTCCATCCGTCGTCCTTGTTGCTATGGGTCGTCAGGCAGCTGCAAGGGGGCATGTGTGTAAATACATATCAGACACCCCCTGCCAAGTCTCAGACATGGAAACAGAGCAGAATTAGATGCCTCTTTTTAAAGAAGTTTTGAAAAGAGTCTTAGTGGAGAATATGATTTGTAATGTTTCTTGTCAGAGATCCCAGTTTCCAAACCACACCTTAATATACCTCAAGAACATGTAATATGTATTTTTAAAAACTTGCTAAGGGTATTGTAAATTATCTTCTCGTCTCTGAAGATCGGGTAGTGAGGAAGTTTGGACGTAGGCTCACTGGTATCCATCAGGGACGCCACGTAGTTCCATTCCCCCCTTCCTCTGCTGAGCACCTACTGTCTGCCGAGCGCCGTACTGATCGCTGTGCATCAGTCCACGGTTACATTATACTGTTAGCATATTATTTGACTATTTAAAATATACCCTGCATGTTATTCATATAAGTGTGTTAGGAATCAAAAATACAATGAGTTAAAAATTGTCACAACAAGTCTTACTTATTGAAAAGAGTGCTATGTGAGCTCTGTGTAAGTTAATTTTAGGTGAATACAAAGTCAGAATTTGACCATATTTGAAAAACTTGTCAACTGTATTATATGCAGGACTTTTATGACAATAACATATTTTTAAAAAATCATCCAAATACAGAACTTCTGGCAAGAATTGTTTAAGTTAACAAAAATTATTCAGATGCCAAATTAGCCTTTCTATTAAGTGGGTTTCTACTGCTGTTTGAAATCCATTTTGATACCTTTGTAACAAGGTCAAGCAATCAGATCTTATCTGGAAATCACGTAGAAACCAATGTCCAAAGGAGAATTTTACTTTTTTCTAGAGTCTTGAATAATATGTAGGATCACGAAAGCAAACATCTTGAGGTGAAATTTTCCCATATTTAGAAGCTCTTGTGGGTTTTTCTATGTAATAGATCATGAGGGAAATGTCACTGCTAGTTGAGTTTTTCTCGGTTGCTCCACGAAGAGCTGACCACATGTAACAATATCCTCTTGTGTTTGCATAGTATTTAACAGCTTATGAATTATGTCTTTGCAAATTATTTCATATGGTCCCTGCCACGATCTTGTGAGTTAGATGGGTTGGATGGCATTATCCTGTGTGTGTCCTGGGAGTGGTTTTACTCTTCCAGTCTCATTAACCCTCTGAGTATGAGTTTTTCTGTCTAATAAAAATCTTAACAGCTATCCCACAGGACTGTTGTAAGAGTGAAATGAGATGTAGGATATGGTAACTAACGGCCAGACACATAGCATGTGCTCAGCCTATGTGCGTTTTTCTCCCTTGTTCAGCCTTCCCAAGTACGTAGCGTTACGTAGCTTTCCTAGTAATGCTCATTGAAAGCGTAGGGTGGGCACTGAAGTGGTGAGGAAAGAACACGCAAGGGCTTGTATTGAAATCCCAGCTCTACTGTTTCTGAATGAAATGAGCTTTGTCAAGTTTCTGATGGAAGGCTCTGCAGCGTCCCTGCCTGTGAAATGGACGTGAGTGTAACTTGGCTGTGGTGGTTATTTTGAGCTCTGTAGCTCAGTGGACACTCGGTACACACTTTATGAGTTCATTCATCATGTAGGCAGTGCTGTGTACATTTAGAAAGGTCCAAAAATTCTGCTTCTATGTTCTCAGAATGTAGATGAAAAGCAGAAGCAGAGGCGTGTGTCTGTGTGTGTGTTAGTTATCTACTGCTGTGTAACAAATTTCCCCAAACTTCAGTGGGTTAAAACAGCAAACATCTGTGGTTCAGGACTTCAGAGGTACCTTAGCTGATTGGTTCTGGCTCAGTTGCCATCAGGGTAGCAGCAGGGGCTGCCGTCATCTGAAGATTTGACTGGGGCTGGCAGATCTGTTTTCAGGGTGGCTCACTCACATGGCTATTGGCGGGAGACTTCCAGTGTATTGCCGTGTGGACCTCTCCCTCGACTCCTCAAGTATTCTCACAGCATGGGTGCTGGGTGTTCCCAGAGCGAGTGAGTGACTCAAGAGAGAGAATGAGACAGAAGCTGCAGTGCCTTTTATGATCGACTCTCTGAAGTGGCAAACCATCACTGCAGCTGTAATCTGTCCCTCTGGACGAGAGTCAGTAAAGACCATGCTTAAGGTCGAGCAGTTACACTTTACCTCTTGAAGAAAGAAGTATCAAAGAATTTGTAGGTAAACTTTTAAAACCATCATAGTGTTCAACAGGAGAGGCACTATGTTGATGAGAGTCAAAAGCAGAAGAGGAAGTTGAGAATGAGTAACCTAAAAAGAATGAACTGACAGCTGGAAAACTTATACTGCGTAATTGCATATCAGTAATTCATTTCGTATTGGCCAGCTAATAATTTTTAATTTTATTTGTCATATGATACTGGAGCATACATAGATATAATATGATGACTTTGAAAAAAGGGATTTTGAGACTGAAATCTTTTGTAATGCTGAGATCTATTGAATTAGGCAGTAATCCCTTGGGGAGAGAAGTGGAGGCCATTTGATGGAGTCATTAACAAACCGAGCCAGAGAGGCATTTGTGCCGTGGGGAAGAAGAAGTGACAGAATCTGTATTCTGCAAGCTTGGATATCCCTGGTTCTGTACTCGTAAATTACTTCAGAGATTTCAAAATGCCAGTTTTCTCCTATGTAACTAATTGCTTCACCAGATCAAACCTGAAAGTGGTTTTGGCAGTTGCAAAAATGGTCATATCTTCAACTTCCTTAGTGCTTCTTAAAATAAAATGCGTTCAAATGATAATATTTTTGTTTGCTCTAGATTTTTGTTGCTTTTGTGAAGGCATTGGACTCCCTGAGAGGCACATCAAGGTTTCCACTCTGGCCTGGCTGCCCCTGTGGCTCAGAATGCTTACACAGGGAGCGGGTTTGAGTTTCCTTCTCTGCCCTGGCTTTTGACTTTTTTCCTGTAGAGCAGAATTTAAATTTTGTAAAGTGCAATAGGTTGTTTTCTTCCTTATGTGTGCCTTTAGTGTGGGAGGGACCAGTCCCCTTGTGAAGATAATGGAACCCTCGACAGCATTCACTTTGTTACAATTTTGTGAGTTGCAGGTGTGAGTTGTCTGAGGAAACGTCACTTGTCTGCCCTTTCCTTAGATGGCAGAATTCCCGTGTGTCCCCCGCCTGAGCTCATACTCCTTCGGGTTGCTTATCTTCATTTCCTCCCCCTTACTCTTTCCTGTGTCCCTCGTCTCTCACCACATATCCTTTCCCTTCCCGAAGAGAGGAGACTCACCAGGCGGCATGTTTGTTATGAACTGACAAGGAGGATAAGAACATAAAGTGTTTTCTTTGGTTTGACTGAGGCCGAGGGAAGGTTGGAGCCGCAGAGATGCACAGAAATAGAAGTCTGTGCAGAGCCCAGTACAGATGGAGGCTTGTAATGTTTGGTCATGCCGAGGGTGCTGAGAAAGTAGTTTAGCTGCCTCAGAAGGAGGAGACGTAGAGGAAAAAGGAGGAAAGCTTTTCCAGGAGCAGGACCTGCATGTGGAGGAAGCAGGTGCGTGAGTGAGGACTGCCGGGCAGTTCTGCCTGGCCAACGCCCTGCCTGTCCGTGGGGGAGGCGGCCAGAGGGGAGGCACGATCCGGTCTAGATGGGGAGGGGCCCTGCCTTTTTTTTTTTGGAAAGAGTTGGATTTGGTGAGAAATGTCTGTCAAAGCAATAATACAGACTACATGGAATCCTCATTCTCAACATATATGGTTGAGATAAGCTGGGACCCTCATGAGAAATGGCCCCCACTTAGCCAAGCTTGTGAACACGTCATGAAATCTGTTCCTTGGTCAGCGCGTAGCTCAGTAGATATCTGTCCTTTTAGTCAGCTTTCCTTCTCCACAAGCAAACAGATGTTATTTATGGAAATGGTGAGTGATAGGCCGATAACAAATGCCTCTATTTACTTCTCTTTAGGAAAACAACAAATGTGGGGATAAATAAATCCTGATTCAGTTCCACAATTAAGGGACAGAAAATTTCAGTCATGTGAAGCATGTCTAACCCACTTTTTCTGTAAGGAGCCCATGCGCACTAGCCAGACTGAGTGGGTATTAGAGAAGGAAGACGCGTATGTGTTCACGGCTCGGTAACTTGCTCTGGTCACTCAGGGACAGTTGTGGGGCCCTCCTCTTGTCCGTGGTACTTCAGCCTCTCCCCGCATGACCATGGTGTGGAGTCAGAAGCTTTGTTGCTGCTGTTAGAAGTGGCGTAGGTTCTAAAGGGAGGTAGAGGTTTTCACATGAAAAAAAAAAAGCATCTTTTAAATGGTATTGCTTCCTTCAGAGACACTCTGACCAAGAGTAACATCTTGAATGATGATGATTCAAAAGCAAAATCCCTTGGTGAACTCATTTAACCCTCTCCTGAGTATGGTTCCCATGACTGTTGGCGTTCTAGGCCCAGGAGGAAGATTGCATTGGCAACTCAGAACGGAGAGAGTAGGTCCAGTGAGCTCCCTCTCCCTCCTGGACTTCCTTCTTTGCTTCTTTTTAGCTTATGAACTGATTTAAGTCCTGTTGTCTTGGGGGTGTGTTTCTTCGATTGTAATAGCATGTCACATCCCATGGTTCCTGCTGATGGGACGGCAACAGGAGGGTCTCTGGCGTTCAGGGTTGGGAGCAGAGGAGAGAGTTCCAGATACGCTGTAGACACGTGAGGTTTTAAAGTCGCAGTGAAGACAAGCACTGTGGGAAACCTGGTGCAGTTTCAGGCCACCGGGTCTGTCCCCATTGCTGCCTCTGGTTGTGGTGCTTCCCTGGGGGTTCCTCATCCACAGACTGAAGTAGGCCTAGAGAGTCAACTCCCCTCAGGGTTTGGATGTCACAGAAGAATATCTTAGGAAAAAGTCAAGAAAATGAAAACACCAAAAAGCCAATTTTTGTTTGTTTGTTCGCTTGCATTACCCACTGTATTTTCTTTCTCCAAACACCGGGTCACATTCTGTTGGTTAAGTAAACTGCTTGTTGGGTAAAAGTTAGTCTTTTGATTATAAAATATATTATACCTTCAAACATTTTTTTATGTTGTTCCAAGGATTAAAAAATAGGACCCTTAAAAATATTTTTAGAGAAGGGAACTTATGATGACTGGTATTTAAAGAGGGAAAACTCCAAGGGGAAAAGGGAAGATCAAATCCCATCATCTCCAGGTGTGCTTTTTGAGGTCCTGTTGGGGGCAGCAGGGTCTGCATACAGGTCAGGCTGAAGGTGAGAAAATGTGATTCTAGGTGAAGATCTTAGTTCTTAGCTCTTGAGTCATGAGTCACGGGCAAAACAAAGATTAAATGAGTGAAACAGGAAATTAGACCAGACTCCTGAAGTAAGTGGAAATTTGGGATGAAGTCTCTTGTCCTTCAGCCAATCTCCTCAAGTGGGGAACCATAATGCAGTTCTCTTTTTTGGTAGTTTTTATGGCCTGGGGACAATTCATGTCCGATCGCAGAATCTGAGTAGCAGTATTTTCAATTTCCTAGCTGTTCTTTGCTTAACAAAGGGAGGGACACTTAGTAAATCACAAATATGTTTATTATAAACTCAACTCCTTACACATCACAAATTTTATGTATAAAATTAGGGGAAGTTTCCATCATTTGTCATTTTGATTTTTTGCATGTTGTGAGATTTGGGGGAGCAAATAATTGTCTATTTTGCTATTGAGAAGTGTTTGGGAAATTTCTGTTTCCTGTTGTTTACTCACTTATTCTCTCATTGGCATGTTTAATTGAAAAGTTTAACCTTTTTGTATCACTGGCCATTTTGGGGTAATGTTTTAATGATTTTGGGAAACATGTGCTTTGAAATGATTGCAGGGTTTCCTGACTAACAACTACGCTTTCCCTTGAACTGCAACTTTTATGGCCAAAACATTTCTCTCTGGCAAATATAGCATATAACAAGTATATTTTGAGGCTGAAGGTTTCATAGGCATATTCTATGTTTTTTAAAACACTTCTAACAGTTACCCCATATGTAAATATTATCTGTTATTTAGTCTCCTGCCTGTGAAGTGTTTTCATTGATTTAGTTATTTCTTGAGCACTTACTATGAGACGCATATCGGGTATACAGCAGTGACTAGACAGTCACGGCGTTTGTGTTCCGATGACAATAATCAAACACTCAATATATGCAATGTTTTTATAATGAACAGGAAATGTGAAGCAGGGTATGGAGATGGGTAAGGTGTGGGGGTGTTGCAGTTTTAGGTCAGAGAGTCAGGAAAGGCCCCTCGATCATGTGACATTCTGGAGAAGTCTTGAAGGAGGTGAGGAAGCTATGGGTATCTGGAGAAGAGCATGCTAGGCAGCAGGAACAACAAGTGCAAAGGCCCCAGAGAGAGGTATGCCGAGTATCTGGGGACTAGCAAGGGAGCCAGAGTGAGAGGGAGGGGCAGAGATGTAGCGGTGAGGTCAGGGAGGTCGTCACAGCTGTGGAGGGCCTCAGAGGCCATTGGCTTGTATTTTGATTGAGACTGGAAGCCACTGTAGGGGGGGCTCGTTGACATTCATTAAAAAGGATGCTGCAAGTGCTGTGTGGAGAATAAATGGTGGGAGGGCAAAAGGGGAAGCAGGACATCCGGCTGGGACAGTGTCAAAATAATGCAGACAAAAGATGATGGTGGATTGCACCAGAGTGTTGCTGTGGAGATGCCGAGAGATGGTCAACTTCCGGAAGTAGAGCTAACAGGATTTGCTGCTGTATTGAGTCTCAGGTGCCAAAAGGCCAGGAATGGACTTGCCATTTTCTGAGATGGGGGAAGGCTTGCAAAAGGATAGGCTTGGATTTGGGTGCATGAGACATTGGACTTCTGCCTAGCAAAGTTCCATAAGCAGTTGGATAGTTGGGTTGTTGGCCACACATGTCTTCCATAACCTCATGCACACACAGGGGAGAGGAAATTCGGGCTAGACTTAAACATTTTCTGTATTGAAGTCTGTAGATGGTACTTAGATCCACAAGCTAGGGCAGGATGTCATCATCTGGGGAGTTAGGAAAGAAAAGAAAAGGCTGTAAAGACTGAGCTCAGTGGCCAGGGAGGTGGGAGAGAGAAGCATGAGAGAGTAGGGTAACCTAGAAGCCCAGTGAGGAAAATGTATTTTATGATTCAGATAAGCTGAAAGTCTGAGTAAGAAAGAGCCAGAGAATTTGCCATTGGATTTGGCAATATGGAGGCCACGGGCGACCTTAAATGGGTAGCTTTGGTGAGGTGGTAACAGGGAAAGCGCGACTGCAGCAGGTTCAAGAGAGAATGGGAGGGGAGGGAGTGGAGGCAGCGAGTCGAGCAGCTGTACGGGGAGCAGAGAAGTAGAGCAGCGGTTTTCAACCTTTTTCATCTCACAGCACACATAAACTAATGACTGCAATTCTGCAGCACACCAAAATATATGTGTATATATGTATATATATAGAGAGATATAAATATATATACTTACCAATCTGACAAATGAAAAAGGTATAATTTTGATTTACTCACACCAGGTGGCTATTGTTGTGTTGGCTGTTATCATTTTTTTACTTGATAATGTAAGGGAAAAGAGGTCTGTGCCTCTGGCTAAATAGTCAGGTACTGCATGTTTTACAAATTCGTGCAGCACGCTGGTGGAAAATCTCTGAAATACAGCATAATCTGCAATAGAGTGGAATGGGGACAAGGGGAGGTGGGGTGTTCTGGGACAGTGGGAAGTAGTACAGTATAGCATGTTTGCATACTACCAGGAATGAACTGAGAAGGAAGTCTTTGAGTAGGCAAGAGAGGAAGGGGGTCCCATTGCTTCAGTGGAGGGGCTGGCCTCAGAAGGACCACCTCCTTTATCTGGAGGCAGGTGGGACAGCTCCAGACCCAGCGATGCTGGGTAGGCCTGCATCTTTGTAGTCTCTGTTTTCTCGGTGAAACAACAAGCAAGGTCATACTTGACTGTGCATGACTAGGTAGCGTCTGCATTTCTGCCCAAAGGAAGTTTTGGGACTGTGTTTACATTTTCAAACATGGTATATATTTGATCCCTGCTCTTTGATGAGCAGTAAGCAATTCTTTCAGAAACTTAATATATCCCAAAATTATTCCCAAAAGAATAAATTCTCATTTAACAACAGACTCCTCTTCTTAGCCTGTCTATAGGTCTGCCTCCATATAGTGTAAAAGGGGAAGGAAATCCTATATGTATGTGTAAGATAGAGATGAACAGCTGACATACAGGTTCTCTCAATGAATAAATATTAAGGGAGAATTGAGAGGAGGAGGAGGAAGCTCAGACGTTTTAATTTATATTGCCAGTGTAGCAACTATTTATCCCTGTACGTCTTCGTTCAGTTACTTCTACCTGGAAAAACTCAAGAGATGGTGCTGGAATGCAACCCTAGACTATCTGAAGAAGTGCCCACATCAGAACTAGAAATCTCATCAGAGTTCCCTCTGGGAGGGTTTTCCAGGACTGGCGCAATCTGATGAAGTAACAGATTGGGCATTCATTTCTCTTTACATAGCACCTTTCTCGAGGAACACAGAGTATTCTGTGGGCATTATTTTAACAGTCCAGGAGGAGTTACGCAAGCCTGGAGAGCTGAACAATCAAGTCCTGTTATCCTAAGCATTATTTAATACTTTTATGATTTGTCCTTCAAAGAATTCTTGGCCCTCGGGCAAGCAAGGAACTGCAATGGAAGAATTAGCTACTAGCTCAGTTTCTGGTCCACGTGACCTGGGTGCAGAATCAGCTCCCAAGTCTCCTGAAACTGGCCTTGGCGAGTGGGCAGGGCGATAGCTTTTGACCACAGCGAGGTTGCCGCTCCTTCCCCGAGGATACTGCCGGTGCTCGTGGGTCCCGGTTGTTTGAGTTGGACGGTTGCAGCACTCTGGATGAATGCAGGGGAGACGGCATTTGTTCCTGACATCCGATGGGAGTCTTGAACTTGTTCTATTTATTTCTTTGGCTGCCTTGGCTTTTGGTCACATCCTCGTCTAATGGCTGAAAGAGGGCAACTGTGCTCTTTTCTAGACTGAAGTCCATTTGTCAGGAACCATTTTCACATTTTTAAATATTTTTTTCTCTGTCATTACCGATGGGGAAGCAGCAATGAAAGCTTTTTATATGGAAAGGGTATCGGCTTCCCTTCCATCCTAGTCGCCATTCGCTCTGAATATCTGTGGTTTGTTTTACGCTGTGTGCCAGCGCCTCTTCTTGGAGGTATAAATTCACACAGGGGCTGGCAGAAGCTGCAGACAGGATGTTGACTCTTGAGTGTCTTGACTGACTGACTGACTAGGAGGCCCAGTGGAGGTGCTGCGTGGCTCCAGGCAATCGACGTTTCTCGCCAAGCCTCTAAAACCCAAGGTCTGAAATTGCTTGCTTGAGATTTCTGGGGCCGAGTTACCTTACAGGGATCTAAAAATTACATTTTTTCGTCAGAGGGACCAAGCATGTGAAAGCTGTGCCTGCACTTTTCCCTGTTAACTCCTGACTGGCCTGACTCTTGCTTCTCAGATTTGTAAGTCTCGGTCAGCCGATAGATGCCACCAGGAAGGGTCTTCTGCTGCTGGTTTGACCTTGGGCTTCAGTTTCCTTGCGGGCGAAGCAAGGCCTAGCTCACAATGGCTCCAGCATCTGCCGAGTCACTGGTCTCTGTGGGGTGGTACAGTCATCCTTGGGTCACTTCATTTATTCCGTATTTATTTGGTACCTACTCTGTGCATGGTACCAGAGATCCTTGAGTATTAATTTATTCAAGCATCTGAGGAAGGTGCCTCTGAAAGACCAAATGGCCTCCATAGGAGAAACCACTGTGACTCAGTTCTTGCTGAACTCTTCAGAGATGAGTGGTATTGTCTTCAGCTTGTCACCTGTGGGGAATTTGAAACTCGGAACCATGTGAACTTAGTTTTGAGTACTTTAAAACTTAAACTGTTTTGTCCAGGTAGCTCAATTGGTTGGTGTGTCATCCCCACACATCAAGGTTATGAGTTTGATCCCCAGTCAAGGCACATACAAGAATCAACGAATGAATTCATAGATGAATGAAGCAAAAAATTGGTGTTTCTCCATCGGTTTCCCTCTCCCTCCCTCTCTCCTTCTCTCCCTCTCTAAAATCAATTAAAAAATTAAAAAAACAAAAATATTATCAAAAATTATACTCTTTACACAATACCTTAGATATTTGGAAATGATTTTAAAGGAGTGGGAGTAGGAAAGTGCATTTTCTAATCTATTTAATGTTTATGGAGGTCCTCTTAAAGCTGTGAGTGACAGTATCGTGTCAAACAGTTGTGAGCATTTCAACACTGATTTTGAGGTTGACTGAAGCTATTTATAATGAAAAAATAAATGCCTGGTGAAGGATACAGGTGGACCTGCTGAGAATACGAGTCTCTGTTTTAAATTGGATTACTTTATCCTAGAATTCTTGTAAAACACAAGGGGAAATATGACATAAAATGTATCTCCTGCTTCCAGGAAGATGTGAACATTGTAAAAAATCAGAATTAAGTCATATGAAACTGTCTCTGCCTTTTTGAAAATCCAGATGATTCTAAGCCAATTTTTTTTTTTTTTGGCAAAGAAATATAATCAGTTTTTAAAAACAATAGGCTCAGAGATTCTCAAGTGCCTATAAAGTGACTACTGTAGTGGGAGGGGCACTGGGAATAATGATTAAGTGCCTGCTTTCTTTGGATGTCTCAGTTTGCCGGAGTGCGCGTAATTTAGGTGACGATATGAGCATCTGCGGGGCAGGTGCTTACGAGTTGGTGCCAGAGAAGACAAAATAGTTGGCACACCATTTCTAATTTCATTGTTGTACCAAGAGCCAGAAAAAATATGTTTATATTCTTTTGAAGTAGGACGGTGTTGTCTTTTATTTTTCCTTGGGCTTCACACACTTACGCAAAGTAGTCTCAAGATATTCGTCAGCAAGGTTTGACAACTTAGAGTATAGGCTGATTTATTATTTTTGGGGGATGCTACTGTAAAAAATAAAATGAGGTGAATTTCATCGGATCATGAAATCAGAAGTCTGTTGTAGTTTTTAAAGTTTCTGAGATACAGTCTTAGGAAAGTTTTGAATGTCGTATGAGCATTTAAAGCAGTGGCCGGCAAAAATTGTTTCTTTAAATAAAGTATTATTGGAACATAGCTACCGCCATCTGTTTACTTTTTGTTTTTGACAGTCTGCTTCCCTGTTACCACGGCACAGTGGAGGAGTTGCAACAGAACCGTTTGGGCCTAGAATCTTGAAGTATTTACCATTTGGCCCTTGATGGAAAGGTGTTGAAGTCCTGGTTGGCCACTAGGGTACCTCCCCACCTCAGGCTGTGTCCCAGTCTCCTCCTGTGTTAGGACCTCTGGCAAATGAATGAGAAATGGTCTCGGAAAAACATTTGAAAAGAACTGCGAGGGCTTCTGTGCTCCGGAGGAATTGTTTTCTTAAGTGAGAGGGCCAACCCAAGCTGATGTCTTCAGTCCCTTCTGACTTCAGCTTTCTTTGTTTCTGTGGTGGTTGTCTTTGAGCACGCGAAGGGCCATCCTGTGGACGAGGCATTAGAGGGGAGCTGTGGGGAGCTGAATTAGGACTCATGGGTGCAGTGGACTGTGAGGACATACTTTAGCTCAAGAAGGAAGAGCACTTGCTAGAAACTGCCCATAACCTAATGCGCTGTCTTGGTGGAGAATGAGCTCCCTCGTCACTAGATATGTTGAAATAAAGTTTGTGACTTAGGACTTTGGAGACCCCATTCCAGCCTTAAAATTCTAGTGGCATATTTGGTTAAGGTTCTTTGTTTCCCAGCTCAGATTTTGACCAGAGTTTATTTTGTTGAGGGCCTATAGAGAGGCCTCTTGGGTGATTTTCTGAGAATGTAATCTTAGTCAAATCAAAGCAGTATCAGGGGAGAATTGCCTCTGGTGGGCAGGGCATAGCAGAGGAAAGGGCGACCCAGAGCCAGTCTCCATCACAGTGGCAACAGGCCCTAAAGCCTCAGAGATGGACCATCTGGCTCCAGCTGCTGCCACCATCGTTGCTGTCTGCCTGGCTCCTGTAAAGAGGAAAGACTGGCTGCCATAGAGAGAGAAGTCGGTATTGCACTTTGCCAGAGTTTATACTGGGACTTGACTGTGAAGAGCAGTTCTGGGTGAGGTCCTACATTCTCTGTGCAGCTTTGCAGTCACAGTACAAAAGCAGCTATAGACAACGCATAAATGAATGTGTCGGGGAGAGTTTCAGCTAAACGTTATTTACGAAAGCGGGCAGTGGGCCAGGTTCGATCCTGGGGCCTAGTTTGTGGGCCCCTGATATAGGCATTAAAAGTTAAAACTGGCTGGAAAACATCAGTTCCAATTCTCTCATGTTTTCGAGAAAAGATGGGTGACGTGTCCAAGGTCACACCGTGGTTGAGCCAAACTTAAAACTCAGAATTTGACAGGTATTTTTGTTTTATAAATTTTTAATCCTCAGCTAAGGATATGTTTATTGATTTGGAGAGGGAGGAAGGAAGGAAGGGAAGGGGGGGAAGAGAGAGAGAGGAAGAAAGAAAAAAAGACAGAAAGAAAAGAAAGAAAGAAAGATTAGTTGCTTTCCATATGCTCCTAGACTGGGGATTGAACCTGAAACCTAGGTATGTGCCCTGACCAAGAATCGAACCCACAACCTTTTGGTGCATGCAACGATGCTCCAACCAACCGAGCCACCTGGGCAGGGTCAGAATCTGACATTTAGATTTGTGCTCATTTTGTGGTTTTGTGCTGCCTCTGCTGTGCAGTCAGGTTATAGCGTTTGGTTCAGAGAGGACCGTGTGAGTGAAAGAATTACCTGCCTTAGGTGGCCTCTGGACAGCAGCAGTGGGAGCTCCAGGATGGCATTTGAATAGAGGCAACTGTTTAGCCTTGTGACCCAGCCACCTCACTTTTCCTGAGCTGGACCCTGTTCCCAGTAAAACAAAATATACATTGCATGCATTTTTATGGAGAAATAATGCCCCCGAGTTGTGAAAAAGAAATGGGCTCCCGCAGCTGCGTCACAGGATTCGATCACTTCAGCGGAGAGTGCCAGGAGATTTGAGACAGATGTTTTCAGACATGCCGCATGCCTAAAACATTTCCAGGGGTCGGGCTGCAGCAGTGACTTCATAAGTGGAGAAACAGGGAAAGTATGCAAGGCGAGGACACAAGACTTTATTCACCACTAGGTGCATGGCCAACCCCTTTGCATCACATCTGCCTGACAGGGTTGGCTCTTTCATCTGCCGTGCCCTCGGTGCTGCTCTTTGTCTGCCCGTGAATAAAGTGCAGCATTGTGGTTAGTAATCCCACTCCAGTGACTCGACTTCAAATGTGGTTTTGGAGTGCATCCCAGAGTTCTGTTTGCTAAGCTTCCTACTCCTGTTTCAGAGACACCACTGGATACAGAGCAGCGAGCACTGAAGGCGTCCCTCTTTCCTCAAACCTGTCGGGCTGTGGGCTCTCTCTTTTCCCCCTTCTCACTCCTTTCCTTTCTTTTTTTTTTTTTTTTTTTTCCTTTTTTTTTTTTTAAACCTTCCAAGGCAAGTTCATGGATACTAAGCTGATGTGTTTGTTGTTCTTTTTCTCCCTGCCTCCGCTCCTAGTGAGTAACCACACTGGTCGCATCAAGGTGGTCTTTACTCCGAGTATCTGTAAAGTGACCTGCACCAAGGGCAGCTGTCAGAACAACTGTGAGAAGGGGAACACCACCACTCTCATTAGTGAGAATGGTCATGCTGCCGACACCCTGACGGCCACGAACTTCCGAGTGGGTGAGTCGAGTTCCTCCACGGTGCCTCGCTGTCCTTACCAAACAGTGTGACGAGATCGTAGCACTGAGTCACCCCCTCCCCTGCCCAGCCACACACTGCTCTCCGCTTGAATGGGTGTCTGTCTAGGAGCGTAAATGTGCTTTTGTCATGCGATCCTTTAAACTGCTTTCAGAATAACTTTTAGCTGGGTGGTTGGCTTCTTGGAGAAATGGCAACGAGGAGGTTACCCCTTCTTGCTTATCATTGATGCGGTGATGATGGGGAGGTAGCAGCCAGACGGGAGGGAGTAGCTTTTGATGAAGACTAAATCACATTTGTAGTGAGGAAACCACAACTTGTGCTGATCAGCGTCCAATCTTATCTTCTCAGTGATACATAGAATTTATGTTAGATGTGACTCCCGTTGTAAAATTTGGAAGGCGGTGATTAAATGTAAATTTGTACTTCACAAATAGCTATGCTCTAAAAAAATTTTTTAAATTGTCCAAGTCCTGTATTTTGCTTGTGGAAAGGGATACAGACTTACATCCTCAGCTTTGTTTCTGCTCTGCCTCAGGAGACTGAACTATAGGTTGATCTATGACATGGATTTAGGGGGATATAGGCTTGTGGATTGCTGTCAGCACTGGAAACCTTTTAATATTTCATAAATAATTAAAATATGAACTATAGTCATTACTGACTGTAAAAAAAGGCTTTTTACTTAGGCATTTTTTTTTGTTTCTTTTTTGTAAGTGGAGAAACTATCGCGGTCCACAGAATGCTGTCGCGGTGCCAGGTTGTCATTCAATACAGTATTTTTGTCACAGAAAAATGTCTTTTATTATTCTTTGACCAATTATGGTTTGCCATGTGTACCCAAATAATCACAGACACCCACGTTACTTTATGAGTTGCTCACAAGAATAGCCCATGTCAGACAGATAATAACACTGGCCAGAGCTGGTCTTTTTATGGCATATTGCTGTTTAGTCTTGGGAGGGTATGTCTGGGGAGGGGGCAGGAGAAGGGAGGGTGTCTATTTCAAACTGATTTCCGTCAAGTCAAAACACCAGGAGGCAGCTTCAGGTCCTTCTGTGCTCTTTGGTAATTCTGCTTTATTGGGACTCCTAATCCATATGCAGTCTAACTAGTGTGTTCTTGTTAGCCTGTGCTTGGAAAAAACTCGTGCCCATAGATACTGTTTAAAAGGGGATTGTGAATTTCCTGGCCACGATAGGGGTACTTTGGGCATATTTTTAACAGAATTTAGCGGTTAGGTGCCAAATGGCACGTTACGCTCAGCGGGGCAGAGGGCCGAGTCCAGTGGGAAGTGTGTTGAGCTGATGATCAGGAAACTGGATTCCCGTCCTTGTGGTGCCACTAACGACCGGCACATCCACGGGGCATGACAGCTCCTATTTCCGAACCTCCGTTTTCTCATCCGTAAAATCAAAGGCTTACATGGAGTGACCTCTAAAATTCAGTCCATCTCTAAAATCTTACGACTTTTTAAGAGTAATAAATAATATTATTTTCAGGCTTTTTTTGGAAGGTTACAGACAAGGAGGTGGAGGGAGAAGACAATTCCAAGCAGGTTACTATGGGCTTAATGGCTTTTTTCACTTTTACTTTTCTCAATTGTTTTCCTTTCTCTCATTGCTTCCCCTCCTCCGTCACCAGCCACGTCTGCTCCCCACCTCCTTCATTTTTCATAAATCCTTGCAGGAGGGAGGACAAAGTAGTCGGATGGGTGGTAATTTTTTGACTTACAGTGTGTTCATTTTGAAACTAAATATTTAAAGACTTTGAGAAACAGAGGAAGTGTGCTTGTTAAAACATGCTGTACACTTTCCTCTCTGGCATTTAAGCAGATGTTGAGGAACAGAATACATGTAGTCTATTCAAAATATGAAATGCAGAATAATTACTTACAGAAATATTTCAAAGCCTGAGCTCAACTCTGCCACAAAAGGATTGGCAGCATATTTTAATGAAAGAGAGGGAGAGAAAGGGAAAGAGAGAAAAGGGAAAGAGAGAATAAATAGTAATAAACAGTTTCACATTGGAAATCATGTGGACTATTTCATTTATATCCTGAGCTATTCTCTCATCTCTTTACATTTTAACTCCAATACTGGGTAATTTGAGGGAAAAGTTTTAATTTTTTAAAGAATGCTAACTTTGTAAGATTTATAGATTATGATTCTTCATAAAAACAGAAAATTGTAGGAATTCATTTTTCAGACATACAAGATACCTTTGTGGACTTTAGTGGTTTAGTATAACTTTATTAATTACTTAGAAAAAGTGGCTTTCTCATTTATTACTTTTCCCCTCTATATACTTGTTTATACTATGTTAAACTTTTGACAAATAAGATATGTATATGGAAAATAGTTCAGCGTGAGGAAAATCCAAATTTTACTGTAACTTTAGTTAGCTATTCTCCATGGCCTCTGATTACTTGTTAGCTACTGTCTTTGGTTACTTAAGGTGGGGGCTGGAAAAATTCTTCTGTAAAGGGCCAGATGGTAAGTATTTTAGACCTTGCAGGCCATATAGTTTGCATCCCAACTGCTCAGCTCTGTCCCGGACGTGGCAGCAGCCGCAGACAGTGTGTGAGAGCGTGGATGCGGCTGTGTTGCAGAGACAGTCAGTTGGCCAGATTTGATTTGTGTGCCATAGTTTGTTGACCCCTGCTCTAATGAGTCAAAATAATATAGGGAAGACCATGTGGACTTCATAGTCAAGGCACCTTAATGAAGTAATCCATTTTGATCATCAGAACAGCTGAAGTAATTTCAAACATTTACATGGTGATTTACAGGTTTTTGTATTTTTTAAAAGCAGAACAGGTATTATGGTCACCACTTTTTTTGGTAAGGAAACTCAGGCTCAGTGGGTTATGCGAGTTTGCCTTAGTATATGACAAGTCAGTGAGGACTGGGGCTTAGATCTCCTTATGTCCCCTGTTTACCCAACTCCCCGCATTGTGACTGTGTTGTGTCGGAGGGACAAGGTGCAGGACCTCATGGAGGGTTGAGTTTGTGGGAAGGCTTGATGGGATAATAGAAAATAAACAACAGAGAAGCCAGCAGCCCTGGGTTCAGATCCTGGCTTCATCACAGCCATCGGGCACGTGCTGGCTGGCTCTGTCTTCCTGGGCCCAGGTCACACGTCTGCACAATGCAGGTAGTGACAAGTATGCGGTGGGGGGGTGGTTCTGTAGCAGGCACAGGGGGGATGTTAGTCTCCTCCTTCTGTCATGCTTTTTCTGTGATGATCTCTCTGGTCCGGGGTGATGGTGAGTCTGGGCTCTTCAGATGGCAGAGGCAGGTGCATTTTTCATTCCTGTTACTCACGCACTCTCTGCTCTTGACTAGTCAGTTGGGGAAATCTTACATAGAACTTCCACTTAATGTGACTTTAACAGTGAGGCCTGAATGAGGATGGTCTCCAGGGGAAGTGCTCTGGAACTTTAGAATAAACTCATTTTTATGAACATGATATCAGTCTGATGTAATAGGATATTTACATTAAGTGGCATTTCCTATAATATAAGCATATTTTCATTATAATAACTTTTTTGGTGGCATTTTAAGCTTTGCCTCCTTGCTCTTCCTGCCCTTGCCTTTTTCAGAAATGGAAACATGCCCCCCGTTGGGTGGGCCAGCAGGTTAACTGTTGTTGCTTTGATAGATTCTTTCCATTCCATAGGGATATAATGAAGATGACCTTCTGGTATTTTTAAATTGTTTATAGAATCGCAAGTTCCTCTAATGAGAAGAGCATAGGAATTCATGTTGTCACAACTATAATATTTCAAATAAAATAATTCTGTCCCTTGGCATAAGTTATTTGTGGAGACATTAGAAAGCAATCATGAGTGCTGAAATAACACGGTGGATTTATAGGATGCTTTCTCTAAAAGATCACAAGAGACTGACATTCCATTAGCACCAAATGAATAATTATAACAAGTATTTGATAATTTAAAAAGGATGTTCCCATGTTACTTTATTTGATGCTTATTTTCCCTGAGAAAAGTAAATGGTTGTATCGTATTTTGTAGATGTGAGTACCAAGGTTTTTGTGGTGTGATTAAAGGTAACTTTAAGTTGGTTTTCCTATCCCAGAGACCAAACACCTCCTGCCCTCCCAGGTTGCCTCCTGTGGCCATATCACAGGTGATTATGTATAAAACACTAATATGATGTTCCAAGAGAAGCTAATCCTAAAGCTGCCCTCGGAGAGCTTATAGTTTAAGGAGGAGATGAGGCATGTATGTAAGTAACCCTAATTCAGGGTAGAAATCTCTTAGCAGGAGCCCGGAGGAGGAACTATCATTTCTAGAAGAGGAAGGATGCTTTGAGAGAAAAGGGATGGCGTGTAACCTTTTCTGTTTAGTTCACCAGGCTGCCCCCCAGCTGCCGAACAGGTTGGCTCATAGTGGGAGCTGAGCAAACGCATGTTGCCTGATCGGAGACTGATGGGGGCAGTTCTGTTTGAAACGTGGTTCTATTTGAAATGCAGTTCTATTTGAAACATGGGCGAGTTCCAAAATAAAGGTGGATGGGAAGTAGAGAGGAGGGAAAGGTAAAGTTGATATGGGAAGGATTTACCCATCAAAATAAGGCATGGAGGCAAGAGGAAGGCACAGGTGGTTCTGGGAATTGGGAGTACGTTCCCTTCAGTGGAGAACGAATGAAGATGACCAGTCTGGGAAAGTAGATTGGGGCAAGGCTATAAAGTGCTTTGATTTCAAGCTTAGGAATTACATCCTCACTCTTTCAGATCTTACTGACCTGCTCTGGAAAGGGGATGTTGATATTTATCATTTTGAAAAAAAGAGGGAAGTTATGTTTTTAAGGTAGGACACTGGTGTTTTCATAGTCTAAATAGGCTTCTGAATAGCCCATGATAACGGTGACAATCTCTGGGCACTTTGCGTGGCTCTGAGATCGGCTTGCTGCTGGTCTAGGTTGGGATCTCCTTGTACAGCTCACCAGGGCAGCTCAGCCCTGCAGCGTTTGGATGGGGAATGGGAGCTGGCCATGTTGCTACACTCATTATGTAGGCTCTCCTCTTAAGGAGGGAAGAAAATTCTCTCGCAGTGAGGCATTACATAAACCAACAGAACTGCTCCAGGAGGGGCAGGCATTGAGATTTTATTTTTCTGGCAACTTAGTTCACACACTGAATCTTTCGTCATTTGCCAGTTGTCATTGTTTGGATCCCTTGATGTTTATCCAGCACAGAAACCAATCCAATACCAACATGTCACTTTTTGATTAACTGAGGCATATATTTTTCCCACAATGCACGGCTACAGGTTTTATGTTTTTCATTTAGGCAGTCTAGAGAGAGTAAGAAGTTGTCAAAGCAGCTACTCCCACATACCACATTCTCAAATTATTATTATTATTATTTTTTAATTCTCACCCGAAGATATGTTTACTCATTTTAGAGAGAGAGAACGGGAACGAGAGAAGTAGAGAGAGAAACATCAATGTGAAAGAGAAACGTTGATCAGTTCCCTCCTGCATGCCCCCTGAGCGGGGAATGAACCCACAACCTAGGTACGTGCCTTGACTAGGGATCGAACCCTCAGCCGTTTGGTGTACAGGATGACGTTCCAACCAACTGAGCCACCCCCAGGCCTCAAATTATTTTATTTTCTAATACTGAATAAATGTCATAATGTAAAGCATTTCCTTTTGTATTTTATTTAGGCTATGGAGAACCCATAAAAGGCTGGTATTGGGAATACCACTTCATTTACCATATTTTTATGGAGCACCTGCTGTGTGCCAGGGATTAGGTTTTGGCATTAGGAATATAGCAATGAACAAGGGAGACAAAGTCCTTGACCCTGCAACATTGAACAAAATATAGAATGTGGCTGTACCGCCTGTATGAATCCTGAGGACAGTATGCTCAGTGCAACGAGCCAGTCACATAAAAGGAGCACTCTGTGAGTTCACTTGTACGAGATGCCTGGAGCAGTCAGATTCATGGAAGGAGAGAGTGGCGATTGCCGGGTTGGTGAGCGCAGGGAGACACAGAGTTGATTAAATGGTGCAGAGGTTCTGTTTTGCAGGATGAAAAAGTTCTGGAGATGAAGGCACGGCAGTCTTAATGTACTTAACACTACAGAACTGTACCCTTGGAAACACTTATGTATTTTACCATGATTTATAAGACTAAAATGTGTACCACCAGAAATAAACTGTAAGAAGCATTCTATAGGATAAAACGTCAGGGAGTGATCAGTGCTATGAGGAAGTACAGTGTTGGGGGGGCGCTCTCTGGTGAGATGCTGTGTGAACAGAGACCGGTGGTGTGGAGAGCATCACAAACTTTGTAATCGAGCTCGTGGCAGTGGTTACTATTTTATTTACACTGTGGAACATCTCCAGGGACTGGAGAATTTATGTAAACTTTTCCTATACGTCTTGTTGGGTTAGGTTTTATCCAGGTATTGATACTGTATTGTATTAGGGTACCCCTTGCATTGTATCTGTGTATAAAGAGCCTCATACACAGAAGACAGAGGCAAGCCAGTCATTGGGTAAAAAAAAAAAAAGGTCCTGGAATTATTGCAGAAGGAATCTCGCTTGTTTATAATAAAAAGTATGGGGCCTTCAATATGAATTACCAAAAATACTATGAGGGGGACCCAAAGCACCAGGAATTTATTTATAAAAAATTGTGTATTCTTATTTGTTTAAAGTTCAGTCACCTTCGTGGTACTCTCCACCTGATGCAATACACAAGGTGAGACATTTTTCCCACTGCTCAAAACTTTCTAAACTCATTGGTTTTGATGCCTTTTAGTGCTTCTGCCATTTTTTGTTTCACCTCTTCCACATTGGGAAAACATTTCCCTTTGAGAACTTTCTTCATTTGGGGAAACAAAAAAAAAATCACTCAGGCCAAGGATCTGGTCAATAGGGAGCATGGGACATGGGAATCAAACTGTTTTTGGTCATAAACTGCTGAACACTCAGCACGGTGTAGGCAGGTGCGCTCGTAAATCATCTGTCATGAAATGGGCAAATGCATTGGAAGTCTTCAAATAAAACCAGCTGGTGCACTGATGCAGATGGGTTCCTAGAAGGGAAAGCCTGTACTGCAAGGGGCCCTCCCTCCAGAAGATAATTCCTGTTTTGGGGGGGACCCCCTCCTCCTATGTCACCTCTTTCTCCAACATGATTTTGGTATGGAGCTTTCTTCTGAGGAAGGGAAATACAATTGGTTCCTGCTTCCGAGGGCAGGGCTGTCTGTGTGTAGGGGAGAGTGCCCAGTGAAGCAATGCTGCATGGGAAGGTGGTCCGAAGGTCACTTGGACCAAGGAGGGGCATGACCCTACGAGCCAAAATCAGAAAAAAATGAGGTCCCACTTGGTTGAAGAGGAAGATCCTGGAAGATGAGGAAGTAAGGGGTGTCTTGGCCCTAGTATGAGAGACTGTGTCCGTGGTCAGGACAGTTTTGAAGAAACTAACCTTAGGTAGGGGAGGGGTCAGCAGTCAGCTTGCCCAGTGAGAAAGGCTGTGTGATTGATATTCTCACGTAAGCCGTACCTGGCCTGTGCTGTGGGGGTGGATGGGACTCCTTCAATGGGTTGTGCTACATTAGCCTAGAATAAGTGACCTTTCAAAATTCCTTGGAGGCTGTAACACCATGTCACAAAGTGTGTATTCTTTCCTAGTCTGTCAGCTTGGGCATATGGAATGATCTTTGGAAAACTCCAAACTGCTTAGCATAGCATGCGGGGCCCTCAGGATTAGCTGCTGCCTGCCTCCCCGGCCTTCGCTGTGGCTGTGCCCCTTCCTCTCCGCTTCTGCCAAACGGAGCTTCCAGGGATGCCAGAGATCCCCAAATGCCCCAGCGCCTCTGTCTTCACACTGCCGCCCGCCGGGCAGGCACACTTCCCCACATGGCCTTGGCAGTGACCCAGGGTTGTGTCAAGAGTCAGCGAGCACTGCTTCTGCTACAGAACCTCCCTCCCCTTCTCTGCTCTCACGCGGGTGTCTTTCAGTCCACGCTGCACTGCTCGGGGACATGGCCCTGTCTGCCTCACGTCGGCCTCCTGGTGCCGGCACTGTGCCTCCTTCTGGAGATGCTTCCTGCATTTTTGATGACAGAGCTAACTGTGGATGGCAGGTGCCCATGCACATTTTTGCTGATTCAGCTCCATTCAGAATTCTCAGACTACTGAAATCATAATAAAGTAAGAGTAATGTAATAAAGTGAGAGTTTGGGGGGTGGGGTCACAGGAAAGGAGAAACCTATTCTGGTGACTGCAAGATGCAGGAGAAAGGCCACCTTTGTAGCACTTTTTACAGTTAAGTTTTCATACCGGTAGCTGTTCCAGGTACATGGAATTGCTGCTTCCCACTCCTGCAGTCTGTCTAAATCTCAACCTCGAGGTCCTTTTGCAGCGTTTTTGCCCGTGCTGTTTTCTCTTTGCCGTTACCCCTCCAGTCACTACCATGTCAGTTGACAAGCCGTGGTCTGGCTCAGGTGTACTATGGACTGTCGGTGCTGGCACTCTGGGCTGGTGACCCAGTTTCCCCGATTCCACCCTGGTTAGATGAATCCGAGGATGCCCTGAGCTTCCTGCGGGGCTCTTCTGAAGCTCCTGAGAAGGAGCAGGCTGAAGGTGTACGTGGGCTCCTTGGGTTGATCTGAAGAAGACACTTCTCTTCTGAAGAAAACACATCCTGTTCTTCATTTGCGGCCCCCGTCTCCCGTGACGTGGGGGAGAGTGCTGGCACCTTCTGGAACTTGGGTAGGGTATGCCCCCTGTGTTCCTTTGTTCACTGACCCTGACAGCACAATGGCTTCAAGAAAAACCTAGAAGGATGTTTCCATTATGCCCTCACTTCACTGCTCTGCTACGAGAGCACAGAAGGCTCATTTTTTTGCTCATAGTTAGATTTGCTCACAGAATAATGTCAGATACGGCATCATATGGCAGACACAAGGACATAGTGGCCTCTATTCCTTCGACCATGCCCCTCCTTGCGGGGTGCACTTGCTTACCTAGGAAGCTTTTTCAGGTTGCCAGCCTTGCTGGCAATGGGGAGAGTGCTGAAACATTGTAGCATTTTTGAGAACCAGAAGCTGTGGTCTGGAAGACACGCGGTCCTCTTGAATAGATGGGGGCATCTCTAGTGATGTCTGTATCATCCTGCTTTGTACTCTTCGCTTTGCTATCATTTGTGTAAAGGACTTCTGAGCTCCTAGGATAGAGGAAATTTAAAAAGGCTGGACTTAAGGTAGATACTGAAATCCCATTTGTGCGATGCGGTATATACCTTCAGCGTTCATGGGCATGTGAGCCGGGCTTTGGCAGCTTAGTATAAAAGTAAAACATTCATATCAGCTTTTAATCTCGAGGTCTATATGTCTTTTCCAATTGGAAAAGGAATAATGCATTTGTGTACTGTTGGAAAAACCTCTTGGCACTGACATCGCAGATGATGTGAGAATGTTTTTGAGGGCAGCCACACAGCCATCTCCATGCTCCGCAGTCCAGGAAAATCAAATAACTACCAAATGGGGCAGGACAAAGTTAGTGAGGACGTTTGAGATGCACTCCCCAGTGTTACATCTCACACAGACACACACACGACGAGAAGAAACAGATGCCCTTCCATTGCCAATAGAATGGAAAGCTGCCATTGATGCACGTATTAAAGTTTGATTTTCTGTTTAGTGAAGGGCATGGGCTTAAGGAATGGCTCAGCTCCGTTCTTTTGAATTTAGACTCATGCAATAATGACTGAAAAAAACTGGTGTTAACTGCAGTGTGGGCTTTTTTTGGGGGGGTGTGAGATTTGGTGGAATAAAGGGAACAACTGCATGCAGTCATGAGAGATTCTTTTTCACTCAGAGAGCAAGGTTCAGATTTGTTCTGGATTATAGGGACTTTCTAAGCTTTCCTAGTACCAAAGCTCAGCCCGGTTCTCACCAGATTTCCCCGAGAAGACGTGAGAGGGAGACTGGACATTAACATGTTTTGCGGTGAGGACAGCAGCCCACTGCCCTTTTCTTGACACGGGGGCATTCTCAATGAAAGTCTTAGTTAGCGAGATTAGGCTGTGGCACTTTCTGCCGCTGCACTGTCCCTTTCTGAAGCAAGGGTGATTTGTAAGCCCTCGGGATCTTCTCGTGGTATTAATAACATCTTGAGCCAGCTATTTTATTGGGTGTACACAGAGGGTAATTAGAACCATCTGAGAGCCCCATAATGGGCCCAGAAAACCATGATGGTGTATGGAAAAGGAAAAAAAAACCAAAACGTTCCTGCCAAAGTTGTGTACTTGGTAAATAGGTGAATTAGTATGAAGCAAAATTTACTCTGCAGCATGCCGTTTTTGAAAAAGAAGCGAAGCTCTTCAGGCTGAAAATACCTTTTAACTGAAATACACTCACTGCAGAAATCATAGCCTTATTTGGTAAAAGACTCCTGACTGCTGTTCCTACAGCAATTATCATTTCCCTCCTGTCAGACTTCATCATATTATAGAGCATTTTCTGCCAGAGGAAGTATTTCTTCTTTTTACCTGGCAGTCACTTGAATACTTCAGAATTCTGAGGGATCTCATGTAAGGAAATTAACTCTTAGAAATGTACTGCACCAGGGACTAATAGTGCCAATTTGTCTAATAGTTTATCCTAGAAGTCGGGTTGGGATTCCAGGGTTTGGGCTCTATTTTAGCTGGTTACTTGACATTTGATCTGTTCCAATCGTGGCTGAGTTCGAACAGTCGGGAATGTAGCAATAACAGTGGCTAAATCAGGGTCTGATTTAAATCAGGTCCTGTTCTTTTTTCCTTCAAGACCAAATCTAGACAAGAAAACCTAACAATTTGCTGATGGCTGGTGAATGGTTCCTTTCATCTTCATTCACAAGTAACGAGCCCTTACGAGAAGTCAGTGCGGAGCCAAACGGACGTCTCCCAGGCGGCCGTGGACAGGGTTCCAGCTGGAGGCCCCGGTGTCTTTTCAACCCGCGTTCCTTCCTTTGTGTGTCCCCACTGAGGGTGACTTCTTCGTCCTTCTTGGTCATTTTGAATGGGGTTCCTCATCAGTCATGGAGACAATACTGTATGTTTTGCTAGAAGTCGACAGTGACAAGAGAAGTTGATTCCCCCGTGTAAAGTTGTTTATGGGGGGAGATAGGACAGTAGGTAGGTGGGAGCTCTTGCTGAAACCTGACTTTGAATGCCTGCCCTCTCCAGTCCCTAAACCAGTGGTTCTTAGTCCTGGTTGTACAGCAGAATATCCCCTGGATCACCTAAGAGTCCGGATGCCCCGCCCACATCCCAGGCTTCCTAAATCAGAGTTTCCAGGTGTGCCCTGGGTGTGTGTGACTTTGAAACAGATGATGCTGGCTGTCGTTACAGTATATAGCTCTGATAGAAATCCCATGGTCTCAGCCGGTGTTCCTCACATTTTACTGTTCATAGGGATCACTGTCAATCTTGATAAAGTGCTGATGCTCATTCAATAGGTCTGGGGAGGGGCCAAAGACTCCACATTTTTAACAGGGTCCTGATGCTGCCTGGCCCATGGGTCACCCTTTGTGTAGCAAAGATCTTAAGGTACTATTTTTTTTTTAATTTTTTAATTTATTTTTAGAGAGAGGGGAAAGGAGGGAGACGGAGAGGGAGAGAAACAGCAATGTATGGTTGCCTCTCACATGGCCCTCACGGGGACCTGGCCTGCAACCCAGGCATGTGCCCTGACTGGGAATCGAACCGGGAGCCTTTGGTTCCCAGCCCGTGCTCAATCCACTGAGCTACACCAGCCAGGGCTTAAGGTACTATTAATTCATACTAAATAATGGTTTACAGAAAAGCATATTATCATGAATTATCTATACTGACTTACTGAGTTTCTATATGAGGCTGATACTGTATTAGGAACTGATTTACAAATGCCAGAAGGGGATCAACTATGTAATCAAAAGATGCTAACCCTTTGCAGCTCCCCTGCCTCAGTTCCCAGCCCTCGTACAGCTGTGGCTTCCTCACCCTGCCAGGCAGCCTCTTCGGCAGGGCCCCCCGAGGACACCCTCTTTGCTGCATGAGATGCTGGGGTGCAGGCTGCCTTCTTCCTTTATCCTGCTGCTCTAGCCTGCCTCCTGCTTTGCGAATTTTCCAGGGGATGGTGAGAAAGTCTCTTTACCCATGTCCTCTGTTCCAAGGAATATGCGTCAGGCTCTGCAAAGACTTTTCACCCCCTGAGCTCCAGTGCAGCCGGCGGGTTTCTGCAGCACAGCCAGCATCCCAGGAAGTGAGCGGACATCACTCACTGACTGTCACCCTCAGCTTTGGGATGTTGCCCAAATCTCTTAACAAAAGTTCCATTCCACAGTCTGCACACCTGTGTGTGAGAGTGGCGCTCCTGGCCCACTAGTAATAGGATGTAGAACTGTTATTCCAGGAAAAGTGGGAGGGGAGATATACCTGCCCAGATCCATCCTTATTCTAGTTAAGTCCTTCTTGTGATTCATAAAAAGCATTTTGAAGGTATTTGAGGACTGTCTTTGGGAGAAGATACACTTGAATGATACTGAGTTATCTAAACCCGTCATGCAACCATCATCCTAACTGTCCGATGACATGCAGTCTCTACCCTGAACTTCCCTGCCTCCAGTGCTCAGATACTGACTTGTGAGCACGATACTGGAGAGCACTGGCCGCCCAGAAAAGAAGCCGAATGAATGGACAGTGAGAGCGAATGTATCTTCATAGCAGGGCTCGCAAAGCTGAAATCCCCTTCCTTGTGCCATTGGAAGCCCGTTGTGTTTCCTTCCCCAACCGTTGGTTCTTCCTCTTTCCAATGTGGTCTACTGACACCTGGGGTCTGTGTCTTGGTCCCTGTCTCTTACGTCACCTGCATTTAGCAGGCATATCCTTTGCAGGGTGCTCACTCAGTTCCCTCTGCTACTCTGAAATACCTGGTTTACACCCATAATGCGGATGGGAACGTGAAAAGCTGAGTTTGTCTAATGGTTCTCAACCAGAGGAAATTTGGCCTCCCAGAAGAGACCTTCAGCAGTGTCAGGAGACACTTTTAGTTGCCCAGACTGGCAACTCCTGGCACAGAATGGGTAAAGACCAGGAGTGCAACTAAATGCCCTACAGCGCACAGGACAGGCCCCAGAACAAAGAATGATTTGGCCCAAAATGTCCACAATGCCCAAGTTGAGAAACCCTGCTGTAAGCATTGCCAGTTTTTCTTATGGCACAACATCTTGACCCTGTCTTTGACATTTTGTCCATGTCGCCGGAGGATTCTTAAATCTCAAGACCGTTCCCTAGGTAAAACCTCCAGCATTTTGTCGCAGGTGCAGTCCTTGGGTGATGGTGCTGAGTGAGGCTCAAACCGATAACTAGCTCTTTCAGCCCATCTTCTAAGGCTGTTTCCTGATAAATGGGGCCCCGCCTCCTGGAGGCTTGACTTGCCTTTGACTATTTATAGGAGATGATGTCTTCTGGATTTCAGAAGGTGCAAGGATTGAGGTGGTTTGGGTTGTCTCAGGATGACTCAACAAGTGAGCAGCGTTGGCCTTTTTTATGGGGATGTTTTGGAAGCTGTAAGTAAGAAGTAACGAAACTTGGTACAGAAGTCAAACTTGGAATTTTCACACTTGTGTCTTTTGTGCTCTTTCTTTCTTTCTTTCTTGAATGAAATGCCCTGTTCTTCATTTATCAGTATAGGGGTGATACATTTTATTACTTATCTTCATGAGACTCCCAAGCCCCTAATTCATGTGGCTAATTTTTTTCCATTGTATCTTATTATTAGTTGTGGTAAAATGTCACTTTTACCATTTTAACCATTTTTCAGTGAATGCTCCAGTGGCATTGAGTACATTCACAGTGATGAGCTACAGCCATTACCACTGTCCATTTCCAGAACTCTTCATCATCCCAAACAGAAACCCCAAACCCGTTAAACAGGAACTCCCCCTTCTACTCTCCCTCCGGTCCCAGGCAACTGGTGTTCTACCCTCTGTCTCTGTGAATGTGCCCATTCTGCGTACTTCACATCCGTGCAATTGAACAGTCTTTGTCTTTTTTGTGCCTGCCCTTTTTTCACTTAGAATAATGTTTTCAAGATTCACCCATGTTGTAGGGTGTGCCAGAATTTTCTTCCTATGTGAGACTAATATTCCATTGTATGCATGCTGCTACATTTTGTTCACACGTTCTTCTGTTGATGGACACGTGGGTTGTTTCCATCCGCTGTAAACATGCTGTAATGAGCCTTGGTGTGCAAGTATCTGTTGGAGTCCCTGCTTTCATTTCTTTGGGGTTTATATCCAGAAGTGGAATTACTGGTAATTCTGTTCAACTTTTTCAGGAATTGCCAAACTGTTTTCCACAGCAGCTATACTATGTATATTTCTACCAGCAGTGTATTAGGGTTCTAATTCCTCTATATCCTCACCAATACTGGCTATACTTTCTTCTTCTTTTTTAAATAATAGTCATCCTGTTATGTAAAGTGGGATCGGTTTTGATTTGGGTTTCTTTAATTACTAATGGTATTGAACCTCTTTTCATGGGTGTACTGTCCATTTGTAAATCTTCTTTGGCGAAATATTTATTCTGGTTCTTTGCCCAATTTTGAATTGGTTTGTTGTGGTGGAATTTTTAAAAACCGGGATTTCTACTTACCAAAGTAAGTATTTAATTACAGGGTTAATATGTAGCTGATCTTGATTGTGAATCTTTTGGGAGGCCTGAGTTCTAATCCTAGCCCGGTCACTTGGACAAAACTCATTTTTAAGTCTTGTTTTTTTCATCTGTGAAAGGAAGAGTTTAGGGAGCAGATATTCAGGACCCCTTGCAGCCCTAAAATGCTAATATCCTGTCTAAAATAAAGCCTGCCTTTTGAGGAGAATGATAGAGTGTGAAATGGGATTAGTCTATATTTAGTATGTTTTATTCTGAAAACATTTATTGTGATGTTCAAGTATGTATATTTTGTTTCCTTTTGTCTTTTTTTTTTTTTTTTTGGCTCCGCTTTCCGCTTCAAATCAAAGGCTGATTTTGCACAAGCCCAATGATATATTGTGTGGGGATGTGTCACCAGCCCGACAAGTTTGATCAGAAAGCTGGAGGCCTGAAACATTCGACAAGCTTACAGATGCCTCTGTGTTTTGTCTTGCTTAGTTTTTTAACCAAAGTGCTCTGAAGAGTTTGGCTAGAAACGGAAGGACTCGGTGGTGGCCTGGGGGAAGCTCGTTTTAAATGGAGTGAGGGCAAGTTTAGGGCTGGGGCAGGTCAGTGGGGTTGTCCAGAACTAATTTTTTTTTTTTTTTTAAGGAAACAGAAATGAGGGCCTATATGCCTTAGTATGTGCTGGGGGCCCTTCTACAGACTATAACAAATGAACACTTTAGGATTAAAGATCTAAGCTATAAGAATTTAAATCCCTGGGGAGGGGGAGGGGAGTTACGAGCAAATCCTAAATTAAAGGAATACAGTTTTTGTAGTAACCAAAGAGGCAGTTTCCTGATCCGATCCATGTTTCTTTGTCTCCTGCCAGTTCCCCAGATTTCTTAATTTGCTTGGATTAACGGCTTTTTAAATTTTTTCTTCTTGTGGAAGGAGAAAGCCAGATGCCTGAGCATTCTTCAGTCAAAATAGGGTGTGCCGTGGTGCTTGCGCTGGAAAGGAGCCCTGCTCCGCGTTCCCGTGGGCAGCAGTGGGCTCCTCTGTCCTTCAGGAGATTGGAGGGACCGAGAGGTTGGGGTGTTTATTCCCAGCTCCCTCTTGTGGGGTCCTTCGGGATTTTTATGGTCCGAGCAGTATCCACACAGGTGTTATTATTAGTTATGATTAACTGCTTGATTACCGTACATCGTACATTTGATCACATCAAAGTGCAGTTCATTAAACTACAACTCTGAACATATTTTCACATATTGTAAGATAAGAGATGACATATTTAATTTCTTGTATGCAAAATATTATAAATTGAGAGCATTGCCTAGTACTTCAGTATTTTTTTTTTTTTTTTTGTATGTCATGTAGCTGCAGTTTCATGTCTAATACAGAGAAATTGTCTTCTGGTCATAGTTTTAATAAATTTTAGAAGAATCCAAAGAACTTGGATTCAATTTAGTTTCTATGTGGGTTTTTCATACAGAACTTAAACATTTCATAGTTTTTCAAATGACAGATTTTACCCAGTTGATAGTCACTCCTTTGGTGTCTAAAGAGCAGATTTTATTTGGACCGAAGGCGTGCATGGAAAGCACACATAATTTCCTTTCTTCTGAAGTACTTGGCCTTTGAAATTGAATACATAATTTAACCTTAAATTATAGATGCTGAAAAATTTATGAGTCAAACATCAAAGGTGTTTGGATTCCAGAGACTTGGTATTGTCTGCAATTATTTAAGACATTATTGGTGCAAAGAGCATTCAAATGTGGCTACTACGTGTCTGGGAGTGAAGAGCTAGGAGGACCGTAAGCAATAAAGGAAGGAAAATGGCATTTCATTATTCGCTGTCGTCAGTGTGTTTCTGAGAAGTTGAAAGCTAATGATTGTACGGTTGTTTGAAATAACCCCATGGGCAGGCGTCAGTTCATGGGAATCTGTGGAGAGTTGTTTTGGGAAATGAATGGGAGACCCTCAGAGCCGAGAGTAGCTTGCGGAGCATCTCTCAGAGGCTTACCCTTTTTGCTTTGCACATCAGAAAATCGAGGCCCAGAGAGGAAAGGCGCTACCTCAAGGTCACAGCCAGTGGCAGAGCTCTGGGTCAGACCCAGGCGGGCGATTCTCACTGCATTGCCAAAGGAGATTTTTAGGTTTAACATTTTTATACCTGGCGATTTCTTAAAGTGGCCTTGTGTTGGACAGTGCCACGTGTGATGATTTCTAATGCATTTCGCCCCTGTGAGAGAGGAGCATCAGGGCACGGTTTTGCTCCAGCCCTTCCTCCCTGGCCTCATCCCCACCCAAATAAGGTGGGATGACCAAACTCCAAAAGAACGTCTGTGTAGAATAGAACATCCCCTAATTGTTATGTAAACCTTTGCTCAACAAAAGAATAAGTAGATTACACTGTGTAAACTTCAGGTAAAGATTGATGTGTAGAGCACCAAACCCAGATATCCGAGGACTGAGGATTAAAAATGCAAGTACTCCTGCAGAAGGAGTATCCTGAGGCACTGGCAGACAGGCCCTCCGTCCCAGCCGCAGAAGGCCGCTTACTTACTACCTACAGCACCTTCTCTGGGGGCACCCTAAGGACTAGCAGTTTTGTGCCATTTTGTGGAATTAACCCAGAGGGGAAATTAAGAGAGGGCATCCCAGATGAGCTCAAGTCTGGGAGATTCACTTTCCCCTGACTAATTCTTGGAGGTAGGGGTGGGGGTCCTGAGTAATGTTTTCTTAGCTTATTGAGAGGAAGTCGAGTAATAAAGTATCTATGATTCATTGCCTTTGTGGTTATCAAAGGAGTCACCTTTTAGCCAAAAAATGGAAGATTTCTTTCCAGTGATTCATATGTATTGCCCAAAACACTTTGATTTTCCAGAATGCAAGATATAAACTCAAGTCCCTTGGTAGTAACAGTTAACACCAGAATCAACAAATCTTCCCTTCTTGGCTCCTTCTTTTCCCTCTCTGCCGCTCTTTTCTCCTCCCCTCCCTGGTAACCTTGATCCTTCAAACTGGTTGCCGTGTACCCGAATGCTGGGTAGCTGTGAAGACAAAACTGTCTGTCTTCAAAATGGCAGAAATATGGAGTCTGCCTTTTTTCTTTGCCATAAAACCAATGACATATTCTTAGGCTAGCACATCATATAATGAGGCAGGAAACACATTTCTTGGAGAGCTCAGCGAAGGTGAGATGAAAATGTCTGTTGCACGTCTTTGTCTCCTGGCCAGACAGAATGCAATGAGATGGGAATGTCGGGGGCTTAGTGTGTGCTTAATCCCAGCCTGGAGTGTGCCTCTGTGAGTGAGGGAACAAAGCGCAGCCCGGGGAGCTGCGGTGTAGTAGCGACAGCTGCGCTTAGCTTGGCTCCCCTCTGACGGAGCCCTGCTAGTCTTCACAGAGTGGAGCAACCTGCTGCCGCTGTGGCCCCGCGACTCAAGGGCTTCCTATCGCAAATAGTGAAAAATATGGGTCCCCCCAGGCTGCAGCTAAATTAATAATAATAGTCCCTGTGAACCTGGAGTGCTTGCTATAAAGCCAGGGCTCCGCCAGTTCAGCGGCCACTTAACCAAGCTGTTGAGTTTGAGTTATCAAAAAGCTATCACCGTCAGTACTTCCTGTCTAGCACCTTTTAAAAGTAACTTCACTGGTTTTATTGCCAGAGAAAGAATTTCTGCTCTTCAGCTCTTCTAATTCTTAATCTCTGTGCCCGAACATTCAACCCTTTTAAATAATACTTTGAAATGATAGAAAGACAGGAATGCCAGTGGTTGTGCTTCTATTCGAAGGCCCCCACCGAAGGTACTTACTGACTCTGCCTCTGGGTTCAATGGGTGGGTCTAATTTGGGCTTCTTTAGCTTCCTGTATGACATTTCCATGGTTTGTTAAAGAAGAAAAATTTCCAGAGTAAAACTATAGGAAGAGATCTGGTTTGGAGCTGGAAGGAAAGGGAAACTAATGTTTATTGATACCGTCTGTGTACCCAGCATAGTTTTAGCCATTTTCATACTTTATCTATATCATGAGAATAATAGGTATATTATTCCCATTCACCGATGAGACCACTGAGGCCTAGCAAGTTTAAGTGCTCAGTCCAGACAACTGTAACATGCAATCCAGCTGTAAAAATAACTATGGTGGACAATTTCCATTTCTATGGCCACAGAGAGAAAATTCAGTAGGGTCTTGAAGAGGCTTGCCCCTTTTAATTGTCAGCAGGTGAGTAGCAAGACTTGACTTTAATGGGATCCAAGAGCCGGGGAGTTATTGCAGCGGGTCGCCATGTGGTCAGAGCAGTGCTGCTGCCGCCTCCAAGGGAATGTCTTGATTGATTGTGTCAGCGTCCTCGGGTGGCCTTCCCAAGAGCTCGAATGACTCCGTAAGTTTGGTTTCCTCTAACTAGCTTCTAAACTTTTTCAGATGAGGCACCACATCTTTGCTTTGTTCCTCTAACAATGATTAGTGTGACAGATGGAAAAGTGTGGGAATTCAGGGCAGGGGGTGACCTACTATAGAAACGGGCTCTGTTAGCTCTGCTGAGAACAACTACCTATGACGGACTTGTCCTGGTAACCAGCCATTGGGCCCTTGTGGTAGCAACTACTACTGTTTCTGCTTCATTATCATTGATCATTACGGTACCTAAGGATGGAAAGTAGATTTGATTACCAACTGTCCTTGTGACTGACCTGTGAAGTGTGGCAAAGGATTGAGACTCTATATCGAGGCTTTGTAAGAGCCATGATAGATTAGTAATTCTTTTGTTGAAGACAGAGGAGGAGAGACTGTAGCGACTGCCCTAGAGTGGCTGCTCCCGGGGGTGTTTGCAGCAGTCCACTGGTCACAGCCCTGGTGACATGGTGTCCTGACCGCTTCAGCACCTGTTGGGATGATGTGCACACTTATCGGTGGTGTGGTCGACTTTGAATACTGGCACTGCCATTTACTAATGGTGTGCTTTGGGAAGAATGCGAAATGTCTCAGAATCTCAGTTATCTATATATTTTAACTGTGACTAGAAAACTGTGTCATTCACAGGGTCACTGTAAGGAGTAAATGAGATAATGAAGTTAGTACCCTATAAAAAGAGTAGCCAACAGTTCCTTCCTTACCTGAAGGCCAAATAGCCATTTCCTGATTGAAACTTTATTATCCTTGCCTTTGGTGAACAAATAGGAATATTTTTATATGCATGAATAAATGATGTCAATATTGGCGTTAAGACAGTTTAAGATATATTGTCATTCCCATCAATTTAATGTATTAGCTGAAGAATTAATGTGTTTTCGTTTATTAACAAAGCGAGTGGAAACCTTTCAATAGGTTTATGTTGGGTGTAAAGAACTTGCATTGTAGACTAAGCATTCATGATACTCCCCTGATCAATCTTAGAACTTTTGAGTCATTTGATTAGTTACTAAATAATCTCTCTGTACTTCTAGATAGTTTTCATTAATTTTTTTCTTTGCTCTGTATCCTCACCATGACTTCTGAATTTTTCTTTTAGAGGAGAATGGAGGGACTTGATAAAAATGAGCATACTTGCTAGCATTCCTTGGTAGCTTCATAGGAGCCTGAGAAATAATATATTAAGGAACTTGTTTGATAGCCATCACTTTTAAGTAGAGTGATAGCCATAGATAAATAATTTCTGTGTTTGGTTGGTCTCAAAAGAGCAAGTTTGGAGGGAGACAATAATATTGTTCCTATTTACCTTTTGTGCCTAAAGTATTGAATTGAAGGTACCAGAATGAAGGGTGAAGTTAATCAATCCTGACTGTGTATTTGATAGATTTGTATTTGTTCCTGTGTGTGCCAATAGAGCCATACAGACAAGTGAGCATATAAAGATAGTGGTCAAGCAATATCTCAACAATCAAAATGAATTCTTAATGATTATTTTTCTTGTTTGCTTTAGGAATTCTGATGGGATGTTATCCTATTTCTAGTAATTACTTGGAAAATTCTATCAATTCTCTCTTTTTCCTTTTTTCATGAGGTACCGGGTGATGAAAACCAGAATTCTCCATTTTAATTGTGAGAACGCTGTACAGTTTTAATGCTAATGGTGAAAGCAGAGATTTTGTTCTTGTCTTGAAATCCAGTTTAAGCTTTCCTAATCGCGACCATATTGATGACACATGTAGTTGACAAGTAAGATTCACTGTTTCCTCTGCTTGGCTGTTGATCAGCTTGCTAGCAGCTGGAAGATCTAATCCTAAGTCACTCGTGAAGATTATGAATAAGCTGTAAGTTTATCTACATCTCTAGTCTTTCTCCTTTGGTGATAGTAAAAGTTCCACATAAGGAGAGCAACTATTTTAACTTTGTAGGAAGAGTTCAGAAGGGATCTGTCGGATACAGTCAAGGACTTGTCATAGGACCCAGGGCTAACAGAAGTGGCGCGAATGTACGTCAGAAGCAAAAGCAAAGGGCTTTGATGAAGAGTGAGAGAACATTCCTCTTAGACCTCAGCAACAGGAAGCTTTAGGAGACTTGAAATCATCACTCGCCATTGGAAATATTCCATTAGGTTAAACATTATGGAAAAAGTACAAAATACGGTTTTAAAAATATTTTGGACATACTATTTACAGTTTTAAGACAGTTTGAAGCTTGTGACGAGGGCTGCAGCACTGTTAAACCGTGCCAGGGTTGCTGCTGTCCATGGATGGGAAAAGCCCTGGAAGCAGTCTGACGTACCGTGGGATGCTCGCTGAAACGGTCACTTCACTTTCAGCACTCTTTTTCTCCTTATTTTGGTGTCCCTTGGAATAGAAAGAAACACAAAAAGCTGTCCTGGGAAAATATTCTTAATTGGTCCTTGTATAAACCCAGAAATAGTTTAACTTTGGGTCTTCTGCCTTTTGTTAAGAGGGCTGGAGAGTTGGCTCCGTGGAGGTGCATTACAGTCATTGACAGGTATTGGGCACCCACGCAGGGTTTCTAGATTGAGAGGAGCAGGAGCACCTCGGCCTGCAGAGAGCAGTGGAAGGCGGCCTCCCAGAAGGGGAGGATCTGCCGTGGTGAGGGGCCCAACCACTGAAGAAGGAAGAGTGAGAAGAGGAATTCTTCCAGAATCTAGCCATGTGCGTTGACATGGACTTGACGGAGAGAGTGGTGTGTTCTGGCAATCACAGCTATGTCAGTTTTGTGGTCTAAAGTGCCCCAAGCAGGGCCTGGCGGAGGTAAGCCTGGCAGCCCGGGGAACTGAGTGCACTGTTCCTATGAGCGGAGCCTTTAATTCTCACCACAAACCTAATGAGGCGGTCATTCCAGTAACCCCATGGGGTCGCTACCAGCATTCCATTGAGAAGATTTTTTTTTCTTTCAGCTGATGGGGAGCTGTAGAAAAGTCGTGTAGGGAAATGAGCTTGTTGATTGAGTAGTCATGTCAGAAAGTACATTCTGGACATGGTATGGAGGGAGAATATTGGAGAGAGGTCAGAAGGGCGGAAGGGAGGCTTTCAAGAAGGCTTTGCCATAGTCTGAACTTGGACAAAGGCCTGGGGAAATGGAGAGGAAGATGCTAACCGGAGAGACCCTGAAGTGAGAATCAGTGGAGCTTGGTCCTGGTTGACGTGTGGATTATGGGCATGAGAAGGAACTAGGCTTCAATGGTTATGACTGATAGCAGTGTTTTTTTTTTTTTTTAATTTAATACATTCTAGAACCACAAAAGTTCTAGCACTGAGAAGGAACTGTATATGTCCGTTAGATCTATTGTTTTGTCAGTTAGAAAAACAAACTCCAGAGCGCTAAACTACATTGCTGATGGTCATTTTAGCTGTGTGATGCTGGCCTAGGACTGGAACATGGATCCCTTGGCTCCCAGGCAGGGATCTCCTGACGCACCAGACTTTAAACCTGTCTAGTGAAAATCTCTACACTAAAGGTGATTTTGTTTCATCCAGAAAGTACCACCACCACCACCACCACCACTACTACTACTACTACTGCTACTGCTACTGCTAGTACTGGCTGGATGTCTTTCTGATAAAAGTAATGGCCTAGAAAATGTGAATCATGTCGCAGAGTGCTTAAATCACGTGGTAAGCTGCTTCAGCGCATCAGTTCCTTGAAGGGAATTAATAGAATTTTGGAAGGGAGTTGGGGACAAGGCTTTGTTCCACATGGCTTATGAAATGTATTTGAGAGCTGCTGGGTTTTAAGCTTTGATGATATCGAGTCTGTTAGTATGTAGGAAAGTTGTAAAATGCTTCCTTCTTTCCTGGTGGGCTTTTTCAATTTGCAAATTGCCTCTTTCAGAAAAGCTGCCACTCTGGAAGTAGACACACATTGTATGGGCTTTTACTTCTTGTTTGGATCAAATATGTTAGAAATTATAAAACTTCCATTTTGAACTCAGTTTGGCAGATGTTTCAGTTTGTAAGAATGATAGAAAAATGATCGTACTTTGTGAAAATGTTTCATTTTATATCAGTAAAAATCACTATATGGTGCATTTTAATTCTGAACATAAAACATCCTTATATAGTTTTCTTAACTTCAGTGTCTGAGTGGCCATAAAAGGAAAGGAGAAAGAGAGACAGGAAGAATACTAGGGGAAGAGTTTCTGAAATTCTTCTCCGTATACCCATGTAGTTTCCCTGATGATATTTGGTTTATTTAGGAAAGTTGCCAGAAGGATTTGGAAATTTTTCTAGCCTTGATTAATGATGGTAGTTTTAATTTACTTTTCTTCCATGTCTCTGATTCTTACCCTGTACAAAACCTAGACCTCCAATTGTTTTGTAGTAGTAACTGGGTATTAGATGTACATTAGGATGTTTCAAAAATCAATTTAGTCTAAGTCTGAGCTACATCTCAAGAGAGTTAATTAGAAGCATACCCATGGGCCAATACTGAGGATTAGAAGGAATTATCTTCAGGAAGTCGGTTTTAATGCATATTGTCTTCATTTAATGGAATTTTCCAGATTCAGGAAGTATATATGGAGCCCTGAGGAATGTATAGGCATATTTTAATAACTTGAACTTGACATATCAAGTTATTTAAGTTAAATGGAAGTAGACATCTTGGCTCATCTCATCAGTAATGAATCATGTGATTTTGAATAGCCTAAGCATTTGACTCTTGAGAGTTCTGTGTGACTTAAAGCAGTAGAAGCTGTTTAAAACCACCACCATATAACTGACTTTCCAAATTAACCAACTCCCTCTCCTGCTTTTTAAAAATACACCGACTGATAACCATGGCTTGGCCAATTACAATAAACAAGCCATTTTCTTGGCCAATAGATCACCCACACATTACAAAGGGTCAATTCTGTTGTTTCTGACCAGATATGACATCATTTAATTAAGTATTGTGTGACCTGATCAGAAATGAGTGCAAAAAGAATGGTTTTATGAAAATTAAAAGACAATAAAATGACTTGGAAAGACAGTAAAAGCAAATGACTAATACAAGACTGACTATTAATTTAGGGGTAAGACAATATTAAGAAACTGGAAAGCAAACTATACAAATACAGAATTTGGCATTCAGCTGGCTTCACAGTAAAGTGTTTTACATAAAGCTCTATTTTCTCATTTATTCATTTAAAAAGCATTTATTAGGTACCTACCACGTGACCAGCATTTTGCTAAGCTCTTGGGATGTGCCCCTGAAAAAGGCAAAGCCCCAAAGGCAAGGTTCCTTTCCTCCAGGAGCTCACGAGGATGTTTTGGAGAAGTCAGACACATCCCCAGACAAGTCCAGTGCAGTGCCATCTGTGCTGGGTGTTCACATGCATTCGTTGCTTTGAGTGTGTGCCAGGGAGGAGGAGCCGTCGGCTTTCCCTGCCGTCATCAGGAAAGGCCTTAGTGACGAGATGTGGCTTAAGCGGAGCCTCGTAGGTGGTAGGGTAGGGGTGGTGAGCTGGGAAGGAGAGAGAAACCACACGTGTACCAGGAAGCATGGAGTGCTCAGCACAGACCAGGCTTGGCTCTGTGTGGAACTGAGGAGAACAGAACAGCAACAGTGGGGAATTGGGCTCACAGGCAGCAAAAACAAGGCCAAAAAGAGCCTCTGCCCTGTTTGGGTTTATATGTCTCCCACCGGTGATAGAGAGACTCTTTGAAACAGATAAGCAGGAAATTGATGTGTTCAGCTTTTAGCTCAAATGAGTCTGAATCTCAGGAGTAATGATCCAGTAGAAATTACATGAGAACCTCTTAACCACCGTTCAAGTTTTTGATGATAATGTCCAAAAATCACCTCCTAGTTCCCACTGGACATTCTCATCCCTCTGTGCATGCTGTGTAAAAAAAGGAATCTGGGCTAAAATTTTGTTTATTGTAACTGGTTGTAAAATTGAAACCTGTGATGCAGTCTTGCAAATGTTATTATTTAGTATTCGTAAAAAGTCTTTTTTTTAAAAAAAAAACAAAAACCTCTCACCTAGTTCTTTCAGTTAAAGCCTGTGAGTCTAAAAGACAAGTGAAAAACCGTTTCTGAGTAACGGATGTAGAAACTGATGAACAGTCACGACGGCAATGTCAGCGGGGCTCTCAGCCCGTTTCGGTCATAGTACCGAACATAGTACCATCCTGGGACATACGCCTAACCCTTTGAAACCCCTGGTGTTAGCTTACCCAGCAGTCTGCAGAGGCCTGGAAACTGGTTTTCTCTAGGCGTTTCTGTCTTATGTGGAGGTTTTAAGGTTACAACCTGCCTGTAAAGAGGCATTGGGAGCCTGCTGTCCTGCCTAAGGGATTTTCAGTGCAAACACCGAAAGATCTGAGGCAGAACAGAGCTCAATGTCTGTCCCTTTGGCAGCCGCACCGGATATTTCACATCCCTTGGAACGGGATACTTTCCTGAGCATGGTGCTTTGACTCTTTGTCCTGCGTCCCGGTCACCTACCTTTATGCTCACCAGGGACTGCTGACCACTCAGGAAGAGAATGCCGAAAGGGCTCCCCGCCCTTTAAAAGATGTGCGAGACCAGGACAGAGACGGGGCCTCGCTCGTGGTGGCCTCCTGAGGGGGGGGCCACGGGAGGGTAATGATCCGTGGAGGGTGGGAATAAAAGGAAGCTGTAGACAGACCGTGCAGACTTTTGTTTATAGCAGTGGTTCCCAAACATTGTCTGCCCTGAATTTATCGCTTCTGGCATGTGACTGAATTCTACAGACCCCATTTCCTTTTATTACCCAGTGAGCTTCTTCTTTCATGTCTCACAGGGAGTGTTCCGCTGCTTTTGTAGTACTCCTTTTTTATATCCTGCGTTTTTCCCCTGTTCTCTGCCCTAACTCCATCCTAAGCAGCCAGATTTCCCCCACCACCACATTATGTCTTCCCCACTTTTGAAAACTTCTATTCAAAAGAACAGCTTATCTTAAAGTGGGAAAGCAGGTTTTATTCAATAACTGATATGAAGATGTTTAGGTTGCAATTTGAAGCAAAATTAGTTGTAATCCATGTCTATACACTAGTAAATCTCCAGATGGAATGAGTTAAATAATTAAGAAAGAGATGAAAAATAACCTAAAAACTTAGCATGCAATGTTATTTATCAGATACTTGGAGGGATAGTAGCTTTTAAGGAAATGAAACTGTAGAACATATTAAAGAGAAAAGAACTTATAAACTTAATTATATGGAAATAACAAAATATGTGTGTTCAAAACTGAATTTAAGTAAATGGGAAATATATTTACAAAGATATTTTCATTAATATGACAAATGAGATCTTTATATCCATAAAAATCATGATGAAAATCATTAAAAATCATTAAGATTTTTAATGGGTATATCTAAGGGATAATAAAATATGTGAATAAAATATGGCTTAAACAAGAGGAAATAAAAATGAACAACTATGTAGGGTAAATGTTAAAAATCTTTACTAATGATTTTTATAAATAAAAATATAAATAAAGACATGCAAAATCAGCACTACGATAGTATAATCTGATTGAAGGTAAAATGGTAGCACTCAGAAGTTATTTCGGAACTATCGAACTAATATAAATTTTTAAAAATAAAACTTGACAATGTGTGAATTTGATATCTTAGTATACTGTTATTGAGGTTTATAATTGATACCTTGTTTCTGGAAGATTCTTTAATTGATATACTCAGCAGCTGCACATCTCTGCAGTAGATTCTGGGAATACTGCAGTGAGTAAGATAACACGTGGGACAGAGCAGGACCTGGCTGGGGGTGTGCACGTTTTTTCTTTGCCAAATGCTGGTTTAGTTTCCCCTTTTATGTGTTCCCATTGCAGCCGAATCACGAAGTTGATGCTGGTGGCTAATGTTTGCTGAGTGCTTACAATGTGCCGATTTCTGAGTGCTTTGAATATATGACCTTGTTCAAGCCACAGAACACCCATATGAGCTGGGTACAATTTTTATCTTCATTTCATAGGTGAAGAAATTTGGGGGGCAGAGAAATGGTAAAAAAAACTTGCCCAAGGTCATGCCACTATTAAATGATGAAAATGGCATTCACACCCCCTGGACGTCTGGTTCCAGGCCTTTGCTCTGAATGCCTATGTTCACCTGTCCTGAGACAGTTACACTGGTGTAACTGTCTCATAAATGTTTGTCTTTTTTACTCTGTAACCTAATACATTGTCTGGTGCATACTAAGCAATCAATGAATGTTAGTTGAATGGATAAGAAAATAATAACTAAGAAGGATAATACTATTTACTTGAGGGTGTTCCTTGCAGCTTTACATGTAATAATTAAAGAGAGCCGTGGCTGGTGTGGCTCAGTTGGTTGGAGCATCATCCTGTAAACCGAAAGGCCACATTCAATTCCTGGTCAGGGCATCTGGCCAGGTTGCAAGTTTGATCTCCAGTCAGAATGCATTTGGGGGGCAACCAATTGATGTTTCTCCCTTACATCGATGTTACTCTTTCTTTCTCTTTCTGAAAGCAATGAAAAAATGTCCCTGGGTGAGGATAAAATTTTTTTTTATAAATAGTTAAAGAGAAATACAGACAATCTAAACAAACAATGAATGAATGGATATGTAGTTTATCATCTGTCCACTTAATGACATATTATGTGGCTCCTGAAAATGTTAATTATTAATGTTCCACAGCCATATATACCCTTATAACATGGAGCAGTGTGATGGATATGTAGTAAGAGAAGAATTGCCAATAGGAACTTAGTGATTGTAACTGTTATCTGGATGTCCCTCTTGGCTTGTAGATAATATACCCACAAGCCAAGATAATATACCAGCTTGTGGGTATAGATAACATAATGATAGTGATATACCCAAGTTACGCTAGCCCCAAACCCTTTCCTGCTTACACAGCACCTTCCTCCCCTCTGTCCCCCCTGCAGTTGTGTCTGAGGTCCCCGAGAATGCTCCTTTCCCCACCTGATGCAGGTGGGCTGAACTCACCAGACAGCATCTGCCTAGGTCCCCCTGTCCAGACTGCCCAAGTCCACTGCAGATGGAACCCCAGGAGAGAGCCCTACCCCTGCTCTATGGAAGGGCCCTTCTCAGAACGCCTGGCTCTGTGCCCTGCCCGACATCTCCCCCAGCTCCCTGAAAAGGCCAGAGAGGTGCTTGGTAGCCTGCAGAACTGGGAGAACAGCCCGTTCTCCAGCCCTGTGCTGCCCTCTGACCCCTGGCCCCCAGACCAGTCCTCTTTGTGCTCAATGTCACAGAGACTCTGATGGAAGCTCAGTGCTGGGAGGCAGGGGTGGATTTTTATGCTTAGAACAGGGAGCAGTTATGGTAGACACACAGTCAATCTTCATTGCGTGGGTGAATACCACCTTTTAAGCTTCTAGTCTTCACTTCTCACCTCGCTGGAACTCAGGGGGCCAGGTGATAGACCAGCAGAGTGCAATAGAACTTCTGCAGTGGTGGAATTATTCTGTAGCTATGCTGTACAACAAATGTGTTCCTTTTTCATTTCACTGTTCTCAACTCAAACCCCCCTCTTCCTGTGATGCCTGTGCCCCTGGAAACTCCTAGGTTCTTCTGTTAATAAACAAGAAGCTCTGATGTGTTTCAGCTCATATATTTAGATTCCAGGAAAAGTTCTTGAGTCTACCTGGTCTGCACCTAGCCAAACCCTTGATCTCAAGAGTTGGGACTCCATTAGCACACCCCACGACCCATTAGGAAATCTATGAACCTGTGGAAGAAGAATGAGAAAGGGCTTGGGACAGGACTATGTGGTGAGATTTGAGGGAAATGTCTTAGTTCTTTTGTCATAAGAGCTGAATGAGAAAGAGCTTAAAAACCTGAGTTCCTGTTCTATTTCTGTCCGCACTTAGCCATCATGTCCTAAGCACACACAGTCTGTAGATCACTCTTTATCCATAGAATGAGGTGGTTGAATTAGATTATTTAGTAGATCCTTTTAGCACCTCTGGGGAATCCATAGCACTTTCTGGAACATAGTTTGAAAAATATTCTAGTTACGCTAAAGTTAAATTGCCTCAGAAGAAAGTGAGGAGTGTGAAAAGAGAAGTAGGCACAGGCTGAATTTTTTTCCATCTGGAATTTTTAGGGAATTAATGTCAACATTTTTTTGTTGAGCTCTTATCTGTAAAATGCCGGGCTGTGAAATGTGGTGGATGAAAACAGTGGCCTCTTTCGTAGTCCCAATTCAGTAGGAGAAAGGAGAGTAAATTATAATACAAGGCAGAGTGATTAATGACACAGAAGTTATGTGACATGCTGCACACATTTGCAAATGGCCTTTGGCCCTTTCTGATTCCGCAGTCCCCTTTCTTTGAAGGAGTGTTTCTCTCTTGGAGGCTGTTTTTGGACCAGAGAGGTTCAGTGCAGTTTTGTGTTCTTGAGATAGATACGTAAGTCAAGGGTTTTGACTTTGCAAATACTTTAACATGCTAAATTTAGCTTCATTTCAAGTCCTCTTCTGAGGCAAAGGAATAAACAAATAACAAGCAGATATTAAGGGACTTCGTGGGAGGATGAACTTGGTCTCCAGAGACACCACAGCAGAGTTTGCAAAGTGTAGTGGTGAAATAAGTACAAAAGGGTTTTGAAGCTTCTTTCAATACAGTGTATGTCGCTTATGCGGTATTGTTATGTTAGAAAGCATTTTGAATGGTACGAGAGAAAATGCCAGAGTACACTGAAATGGCACGTGACTGAGCCGACTGTGGCAGGGATGCCCCCAGAAAAGGCAGGTCTCCAAGGATGGAGCTTGTCCCTGTTTTGATGAAACCGTTTCACTACCTGTGAAGGGGCAGCGTTTCATTGCCCCAATTTGGAATGTTCCCCCAATTCCCCGAGATGAAGTCAGCTTTTCATAAACCCATGAACCCTTTATTAACTGCTTTGTCAGTAAGTATGAAACTTCTATTTGAATCAGTGTCTGATTTTACATTCAAAATCAAAACAAAGCACACCATAGACACCCTCTCCCTTCTGTGCAAATTACAAGTGGCTAGATGCACATTTTAAAATTTAAATCCTGACAGTGCCATTAGATAAGATGAGGAAATCTGAATTTCGCTGTATTTACAGCTTGGTTCGACTTTTGAGAACCAGAATTTCAGGGATGGAAAAAGAACCTGTGGGTCATATCATTGGGCAGACGGGGACACTGAAATCTGTGAAGCGAAATGATTTGCCCCTGTTTTCAGAAATGTTATGCCAGGATGTCTGAATCCCCAGGGGTCAAGGATTCTTCTATTTATTCTGCAGCTGCAGATGTTGCTCTGTTTTTCCTAAGGGGTGAAAGAGCCCGGGCGTTGGGAGATTTCTGAGAGATAGCACCTCCAACAGCATCTGTGGGTGAAGGGGATGAGTGGAATTTTGTGATGGGCTCGATATTTGGAGCTCCGTAGGTTATGCAAGGTATAAAACGAGATCAAATCAGGTGGCCCACAGCTGTGGGGAGGTTCATGATAAAGGACAGGAAAGCTGTGAACAAAGCTGAGGTGGTGATTGGCTGCCTCTCAGAGGAGAAGCTCTGGTATGTATGCCTGGGTGTGGTAGGGCTTCAGCTCTCTTGGGTTAGAAACAGAGGTGTTATTGCAGCATTTGTTCGTGGGCAGCAGCATGAAACACCAGTGATGTTCTTGGACTTTTCGTTTGGGTTAAGGTTGATATTTTGCATTTGTTGAAATCTGCAGCCCAGTGCACTTTAGCATTTGATAGGTGTGGGCGGGGTGAAAACGGTCTTCCTCGTTTCTAAAGCAGGTGAGACAAAGGTGCCCTCTGGCAGGGAGAGTGTGCTGGGCACGTTTTTAACTCTTGTTAAAGCATTTCCCTTTGCCCTAAGAAGTCTTTGGATTCTGATTTTTCCCTTTTGCATGTATGATTGAGAATACTAATTGCTTCTCTCACACATTAAAGAAATCCTTTTATCAAAAGAATGATTATATATTCAAAGAGTTTTAAACGAACCCTTCCGGAGTTTGACTGGAATCTGGCTAAAGAGTGACCGAAAATGGAAAGGGAGGCCCAGGAACACAGCGGGTTTGCTGCGTACGTTCCCTGTGTGTGCAGTAGGGGAATCCACCGATCCCGATGGACGCCTTCCCTTATCCCCGGACTCTGATGCCTATGATGCCTTTTACTTTTTAATCTGTTATTCTTTAATTTTTCAGTTATAGTTTATTTTCAGTGTTACTTTGTACTGGTTTCACGTAAACAGCATCGTGACTAAGTATATACTTTATAAAGCACCCCCACGATATCGCCAGTTCTCACCATACGTGGTTACTGCAGTATTATTGACTATTCCCTATGTTCCCCGTGACTGTTCGGTGACCACCAATTTGTACTTCTTAATCCCATCACCTCTTTCACCCAGTCTGCCTGATGCCCTCCCCTCTGGCAGTCACTGGGCTGATCCCTGTGTCTACGTGATTCCTGCGATTCTACCTGTTTTGGTCCTAAGTTTTAAGTTTTTACACATACATATTAGTTTTACTGTATCTACTTTTACAGGCTTCCCTATATGCCTGTGTAAAGAAATGGGAATCTGACCCTTGTCTGTCTGTCCAACAAAGCTGTTCTCACTTTCTCCCTGTTGCCTACACTCCAGCCACATCAACCTTCTCCCAGTTTCTGGGCCTTTCTAAAGCATGTCTCACCTCCAGAACTTAGCTCCTGTTATTTCTTCTTCTGCAAGCACTTCTTTGGCCAACACTTCACACCACTGGATTCTTCTCCTTTTAGGCTTAGCGTGAATGTCACCCCTTGGACAGGTTGTCCTGGACCGCTGTATCTCACATGTTTTCTTGGTGGAGCCCATGAATCAGTGTAAGTTGGCAGACAGATAATCAAGAGTCGGCTGAAGGCAGTTTTAGAGCACAACAGTTGCAAATGTCCACATCCATTAAAACTCCTCGAAACCTAGATTGTGAGAAACGCCTACTAATCTCTGTACTTCTTTCCTTGACTCACGGGTAGGATTAGGGCTCCCTCGCTCCCCTATTCTACCTTTAGAAGAGCGTGACCTCCATCTTTGCTTTTAGTTCCAGGTTTTTGTTTGTTAGTTTGTTTTTTGGTGACGCATACGGAATCATGAAGCAAGCACACAGTTTCCCTTTTTTTTAAGAGTGTGACAGGTTCTTGAAGTGAGCTGCGGTTTGCAGTATTTGTTACCTAACATGCATGTCATCTGAAAGCTTTAAACTGTTCAGTAGGAAGTCACTACCTGGCCGAATAGAGTGGGAGGGCACCGTTTAAAAGAGGGCAGTGGAGTGTAGGTATGTTTAGGGGAAGAAATAAAGTGATAACTTTTACTTTCTAAAGATACCACTACTTTTTTTTTCACACTCTTAAGGGATATCAATAAAAATGCTGAAAGCTTATAAGGGAATGCTGTTTTCCCAATAATCAGAGACAGGTGGGGAAGTTGAAGGAGCGACTCCAATCGAAGTCATGGGTGTGTCTGTTCTGGGAGATGCAGACGCAGGTTTTGCTCCGAATGGAGGTTTGTTTTCCCTGTTCTGCCTCAGCCACAGTACCTGGAAACGGTCTGTCTGCTGGCACAGAAAGCAAGGGGATGGTGCAGGGGCCGTGGTGTTGCCGCAGGAAACTCAGGTATGTTCTTAGAGCACCTTTGAGGATAAACAGTTGAAGTATTTTTATAGTTAGCTAACAGGAAAGGCAGAGAGGGTACAGCTTTGTATGGTACAAGTCTTAGGAAAATTCAGTTTGCCCATTTCTGTGTACACGCCATTAGCATCTGTTCAGTTACACTGAGCTCCAGCTTGTGATCTAGACTACGAGTGCGACTCTGGCAGCCCCGTGTCTGAAGCAACAAGTCGTTTTACAGGCCAGGGCGAATGGTGGGACGCACTGAAACATTTGACATATTTAAAACCTCCAACGTGTTGTTCCAGCATGGGTCCTTCTGCTCATTTTGATCTTTTATAGCAGTGCCGTGGGTGTGTTGAGTTGGTTGTCACTCAGCGATACTTTATGGAATACCAGGCTGAAGGCCCATATACTTCTTGTTGTTTTCAGTAGGTCCCAGGGGACCACATGATGCAATGTAGTGAGTTATGGTGATGGCCAGCTAAATGTCAAGCTGATAAAGTTACGGCGTTTCTCAGCCAGCGTTCTATGGGACTTCTAGTTACATGTTCTAAAATATATGTGCCCTAGCTATACTTATAGCCAGCACACCACAAGCTTCACAAGTCAGACTTAAAGATAACTTACTCTTTTTTCTCTTTCTGTGTTGAGAAGGATTTATATAACGCTGGCAGCACAGACTGTGTATCTATCTCTAGGCAATGTTTTGAGAGTGGCATGAAGTTTTGAAACAGAAAGAAACCATTCATGGTTAAATCCTTAAGTTTGTGGGTTGATTTTAAATTTGTTTTCTTTGACATTAAAGACTGTTTAGCTATAAAAAGATCACCTGCCACAAAGGACTTGACCGTGTATTTATTGAGCTGAGGCAAAAAACTTTATATTGTAATTTAGCTTTTAGGAAATGCTGGAACAGGAGAATAGATATTTTTTTCTCATTCATAAATGGTTATAAATAATGGCCTTTTATTGGTCAGAATAAGTCAAGCAGAGACCATTTCTTTTATGACCAGAGAGACACAGAGTTATTGGATTCTGTTCTAGGATTATGGCTTTGCCCACAGAAACTAGTGTAGCCCTTGCCCTGGCTGGTGTGGCTCAGTGGCTTGAGCGCCCACCTGTGAACCAAAACATCATGGTTCGATTCCCGGTCGGGGCACATGCCCGGGTTCTGGGCCAGGTCCCCAGTTGGGGGTGTGCAAGAGACAACCAACCCATGCATCTCTTGCTCACTGATGTTTCTCTCCCTTTCATTCTCCCTCCCTTCCTGTCTTTCTAAGCTAAATAAATAAAATAAAAAAAAAATGAATAAACTAGTGCAGTCCTTGAAACATTTGTGTGGAAGTTTAAAGTTAGTTTTAAACAAAACTAATTAAATCATGTTAGATTTCCAAATCTGCTCTTTATGCTAGAAATATGTAGTAAAAGTCAATTGGTTAATGTTTATTTGTAAAAAAGATGGTTACCTATGTGATGTTATTTTAGTATAGACTGTAGTCATCTTTGCATGGTAGTGCAGGGCCATAAAAACGATCACGCAAGCTCATGCAAAGTGACTGTGTGCAAAACGATCTTAATAATCAATGGATGATGAAGTTCCATGACCTTGAAAAAACTTTTTGGCAAGACATTGAAACGCTTCTACTATAGGGTATAAATGTATAGGGAAATGAAAAAAAAAGTAGTAAAGCTAACATTTATTTAGTGCCCTGTTAGAAACATTGAGAATTAAAGCAGTGTATTTCTTCAAGGAGAACTTACCAAGAGTAGTTTGACCATGTTGCTTTCTTCTCACTGTATAACCTACAGTGTGGAGTATTTTTTTCCTTGCCTTAGTCAGTTGTCATGTTCCTTTCCAAGTCTGGGTCAGCTGCCAGCATGTTGCCTTTGTGCTTTCAAAGCTATAAGGTATTTGGGAGTTCTATAATGTTACTTCCTCTGGCACATCACCATCCTTTTCACCACATCCACTTTCCAATTTCATTTCCAGTGTTGCCACTTACTAGTTTTCTGCTGTGCTTTTTTTTTTTGTTGACCCTTTGAATTATCCACTTCCATAAAATGTTATGCGATTTTATCACTGAGAGATGAGGAGGCAACACCACTACACGTTGTCCTGTCTGTGCATGAACTGAGAACAGATGTGCAGGGATCACTCACCAGCTGACTTTGAAGGAAGTGACATGATTGCTTACTGATCATGACAAACATCTGTTCTGCGCGCAGTGTTTATGGACCAGAGAGCTAGCGGGAAAGTTTGTACTGTACGCAATTACTCACAGTTAATACACCGTGGCAACTGAAGTTTGAACCATGTTGTTGGGGGACTGGTTGTTATTTAACTAAACTGCGGAAACTGAAATTCATGCATATTGGAACCGTGCAACGTGAGTGGTGCCTATATTCCAGTTATAAATTATTTGTAGTATATTTAAATCTTGGCCTGGCTCCCCTCGCCCGTGACACATCAAATCCGTCCAGGGTAGCCAAGCTGTGATTTAGAAATTCAGCTCGGAGTTGGAGTGGGTGTTGGGAAGTCTTTGACTCCACCTTGGAGTCCGCTAGACTCGCCTCTTCCCCTGCACCCTGGAGTACGTCAGGCACCGGAGAAAGCCTATTGCAGAGCCCACTCAGTATGGGTAGCCGCCCAGGCTCGAACTGCCACACAGACACTGGACACGGTTTCTGTGTGGTCACCGTGGTCATCTTTTTTCTGGCTCTCCTCCCTCCCCCACTGTCTCCCCTCTTCCTTGGCCTGCTGTTTACTTTCTGTGTCCCATCTTCAGGTTGTACCGATTCTCCCTCCATTGTTACTGTACTTCATAGTTCTGTCAGCCCTTGTTGCCATCGTCTCAATCCACGTATTTTTCAACTTGGATTTCAGTGATTTCGATGATCTCCTAACTGGCTTCACTCACCAGTCCAACCGGTCCCACCTTCCACCACAAGTCATGTTCCTGGAACAGCCTTTCAGCCTTGCTTAGTCCTCTCTTTGGAGCCTTCAAAATAACTTCCTAATTACAAAATAAAACCCAAACTTTTGTATTGGGCCCTTATCCATGGTCTGACCCAAGCCTACATCCTCTAGTTTATCACTTGACCCCTCCCTCCCTTCAAGAACTGGGGATTTCAAGTGGACAGACTTTCTAGTTAGCTCCCAAATAGACCTGCCTCCCTCTTTTTTGTCCTACTAGGATGCAATTCTTTGTTTTTCTGAATCTTGCCCAGTTTCAAAGACTTATCCTAAAGGATCCTGCCTATACAGTTGTCTTGACTTGCCAGATATGACTCTCCTGTCCTCTGAAGTTCCACAGGGTTTATGTTTTATATTTTTCAATTGTCATTTACTTGCTGATCTGGTTTTAGCTTTCATGTGTTATTATCTAATCTCCCCAGTTAGCTCTTATGTTCTTTTTTGTCTTTTAAGTGATTTCAGAGAGAGAGAGTGAAGGGGGTGGGTAGAGGGAGGCGGGGGGAGAGAGAGAGATCGATTTTGTTGTTCCACTTACTTATGCATTCATGGGTTGATTCCCGTATATGCCCTGACCGGGGATTGAACCTACAACCTTGGTGTATTGGGACAGTGCTCTAACCAACTGAGCTACCCAACCAGGGCCAGCTCTTACATTCCTGAGGACAGGGACTGAATCTTCTGTAGTACCTCGAATGGTATTTGAAAGTGGTAGGCATAAATTTTTCATCCAGTGTTTTTTTGAGCTGCAGCATTTGTTCTAGAAGCTAAGTTACATGCTAGGGGTAAACAAAACAAGATAACGCCCCTGACCTCACAGAGGTCTAGTTGCATGAGGCATACAGAAAGGTTGTCAGACACTTGTAATACAGTGCGCTCGGTGGCTGGATGAACAGTTAATGAGAGTCCATGGAAGTGTAGCTAGGCACCAAACCTAGATGAGGGGCAGTGGGCAGTGCCTCTAGAGGAAGTGAGGTTTAAGCAGGGTCTAAGAGATGAGTAGGAGTTCACTTGGTGAGGGGGCCTGAACGGAATGAGCATCTAGGTCAGGACACAGTGTGGATAAAGCTTGAGTGGGGGAAGGGGCCTTACACTCTGAGGAACTGAGTGAAGCTCCACGTAGCTGGATTGTAGGGAATGAGGTGAGATTCCTAAGTGCTGAGGTTTCAGAGGGTGCAGGGACCCTGTGATGGGAACGAAGTGCACATATTTGATGTATGTTTAGGAAGGAGCACTTCCAGGAATTGATGTTTGGATGGGTGAAGTGATAGATAGCGCTGCACTCAGGTTTCCATTAAGGACTCCCCGGTGAATGGGGACGTTGTGGGAGAGAGGATGAATTAGCATTTGGATATTTCAAGTTTGAGACGACTGAATATTTATATGGAGATGTATAGTAGCAGATGGCTTGGAGCACATTAGACATCCCTTACTAGGAAGTAGAAATTTGGGATATGTCAGCATAGGACAGGGTGAAATCATAGAGGAAGAGTATATAGAGTGAGTAAAAAAGAGGATTTTTAAGACTGCATCTTAAAGCACACCGGTGTTAAAGGACAAGCAAAGAGTGGATTCTGCAAAGAATGTGAAGATGAGATGGGCAGAGAGAAGGGGCAGAATAGATGAGCGGGATGTTGTGGGAACCAAGGGAAGACCGAAATCTGTCCTTTTGACTTAGCAACGCGGAGACCATTAGTCTTAGGGAGACTAAGGAAGAGCAGTTTTCGTGGCAGAGGGTTGGGCAGGGGAGCACCACCTAGCCCGGCTAGATTGTGATGCGTAGAGAAGTGGACAGACAGTTTGATCACTGAGGAGAGGATTTAAACACAGTAGAAAATGGAAGGAAATGGAGTTGAGGGTTTTTTATTTTTTAAGCTGGTGGAAAACTGCTCCTGTTTAAAGGCCGATAGGAAGAATTCATTAGTGATAAAGAGGTTGGCCACAAGCTGAATTTCATCAGAACGTAAAACTCCTCTTAAAATTCTTTACCCGATGTGCTCTTTTATCTTTTGGTATTCTAAATAAAATTCCAAACTACTAATCACTCTGCACCTTCTAGGTTTCACTGTGGTCTTGTTATCCCAAAGAGATTACAAATTCTGGTAAAGCCGGGTTCAAACTAATACACTCCCTTATTCTACTCCCTTATGGAGCAGCACTTAGTTCAGTGTGTTTCAGATTGTATTCCCAACAGAGACTGTTTTTAAGTATTCTCATTTGTTTCTTTGTTTATTCTTTGAGGGAATATTTAATACCCACTGTGTACTAGGCATTATTTTAGGTGCTGAGGATCGAAAGGTCACTAAACCAGAAACATCCCTTTTTCTCAAGGGTTTGTAATCTAAGGAGACAGCTAATCAATGAAGAGAAAGTAATTACCGAACACAAAGAGATACTGGAAAGGACACTGTGATAGGCAACAGCCCTGAGGGGCTCCTTTATACATGCCTTTTCCCATGAGTTCCTTCCATTGTTGGGGGAGGACACCACAAGCCAGTGGAGAGTTAAATGACTCAAGATGGAAAGAAAAAGATAGTGAATAATGGAGACTTTTTTTTTTTTTTTTTTTCCGTAGTGTAGTTAGTTCTTTGTTCACTGTTTCAAAAGTCAGTGGAAATATGATGGCTGTAATGGGGCCATGTGTTTTGGGAGTTTTATTGGCTAACTGTTACTTAGCATTTGAGAAACTAACCGATTCTCCACAATTTCTCTTTTCCCTTTCAGTAATTTGCCATCTTCCATGTATGAATGGTGGCCAGTGCAGTTCAAGGGACAAATGCCAGTGCCCGCCGAATTTCACAGGGAAGCTTTGTCAGATCCCGGTCCACGGTGCCAGCATGCCCAAACTTTATCAGCATTCCCAGCAGGCGGGCAAGGCCTTGGGGACGCATGTTGTCCACTCTACACATACCTTGCCTCTGACCATGAATGGCCAGCAAGGAGTCAAAGGTAAGCTTATTATTTTGATTTTGCCTATTTGCCAGACCTCTGCTAACCTGCCAAACTCATAGAGAAGCCAAGTGTCCACAGATGGCCAGGGCTGGTATTATATCAGGAAAGGAGCCTGATAAATGACGGTCGGGACAGAATGTGGGCCCAGGCATGTGGCTGCTGTGCTTACGAGGCCGTGGAGATTTGGTATCTAAGAAATAGGAACAACAAAGGAGCCCAGCCTTCTCTGATGTCTTCACTGAGAGCTGTTGAAGGTGCCTGTCCCTGTTCTGGCCAGACCCGGGGACTAGGAAGACAAACAAGGAGTGTTCTGGCCCTTGAACGTTGATAAAGCAGTGACCACACCGTTCCTGCAGTGGATACCAAGTCTATTCAATTGTTGAAGAGTGCTCAGTTTTAGTTCTAAATGGTCACTGAACCTCCCTGGGCTTCGATTTATTCATCTGCAGAGGAAGGTAAACTAGGTCACTTGGAGCTCAGAAATTCTGTGACTCATTCATTCTTTTAATCCTGGCACCTCTAACAGGCGTGGTTTTTTTTTTTTTTAAGGGTTCAGAGAGTGTTACTGGCTGTTACTCTTTAATACCTGAATATTTGCATCACAGGATGAAATTTTGTTTGAAAACAGCAGAAAGTAAATCTTGTTAAAGATATATCACACTGTTATATTTTGTGTTCGTGTTCCAGTAAGCACCAAATTATATCCACATTGTGTTATTTAAGGGTTAGAGAATTGTGCTTTATGAAATTATATTTCTTTTTCATGTAGAAAGATATATCCTACAACTTTTACAGTAGAAACTTCATGAGAAATAAAAAAATAATCTAACTCTTGAGTCTTCATTACTATTATTTGATAAAATGTACCTCCCTATGTCCACAAGCTACATGAATTTAATAGTTTCTTTAACAATATTTTTATCTTATGAATATGTTACTGTGAGAGGTTTTAATTTCTCTTTATAATTAGGTTATTATTTTAAATACGTAACTTCAGGTTTAATTTTTATTTTAAGTGTCCCCTTTTATTCTCACTTATTTTGATGGCTATGCAGCAAATATATGTATGTACTACATATGTGTAATGTAGCCTTTGTATAATATATGTGCATGTCAGTGTATGTGCGTGTGTGAAATTTACTTTCGTGCTGACTCACATGGTAGTTATTCATGATTGACACGTTTTCCTCCCAATCTGTTTTAGTGAAATTTCCTCCCAACATAGTCAATATCCACGTGAAGCACCCTCCTGAGGCTTCAGTCCAGATCCATCAGGTTTCAAGAATCGATGGCCCCACGGGCCAGAAGGTAAAAGAAGGCCAACCAGGCCAGTCCCAAATCTCTTACCAAGGGCACCCTGTCCAGAAGACCCAGACAGTCCATTCCACGTACTCCCACCAGCAAGTCATTCCTCACGTCTACCCTGTGGCCGCGAAGACCCAGCTGGGCCGGTGCTTCCAGGAAACTGTTGGGTCACAGGTAAGCGACATTGTCTAGCCTATGTGTGTGCTTTCTAGAAAAGGTCTCATTTTCATAGGAAAGCCAGACTTGGTGAAATGATTTTCTGTAGAAGGAGTTGGCACACTGGCCCTTGGGCCTGTTTTGTAAATAAAGTTTGATTGGAACACAGCTACATCCATTCATTCACATACTGCCTGCCCTGCTCTCGTGCTCTTGATGGTAGAATTACTTGGCTTCAATGAGATCATATAATCTGTGAAGCCTAAAGTATGGTCGGCAGAGCCCTTCACAGGAAAAGCTTGCCAACTGCTGATCTCTGAATAATTTTTTTTTTATCTTTATGTAGTCAAATTTTTTTTTAATTATTTTATTGTTGTTCAATTACAGTTGTCCGCATTTACCCTCCCCCCACCCCACCCCACGCAAACCCACCTCCCTCCCTTGCTTCCCCCCTCCCCCTTGGTTTTGTCCATGTGTCCTTTATAGCAGTTCCTGAATACCCTTGTCCCCCTTCTCCCCTTCCCCTTCCCCTCTGGTTACTGCCAGAATGTTCTAAACTTCAATGTCTCTGGTTCTATTTTGTTTCTATGGTTGTATTTTGCTTGCTTACCTCACAAGCGTCTTGGCTGTGACTGATCTGAATTCCCCGGTAGCTGATCTGGCCTCGGTGCCTTCGCTCCTGAGTCCTCATACGAAACTGTTTAACATTTCGTATAGTAGAGGCTGCATGATGATGTACTCCTTGAACTTGACCTTATCTGAGAAGCACTTTATCTGCCCTTCCATTCTAAATGAAAGTTTTGCTGGATAGATTATTCTTGGTTGTAGTCCCTTGCTTTTCATGATTTGAAATATCTCTCTCCAGCCCCTTCTTGCTTGGAAGGTCTCCTTTGAGAAATCTGCTGACAGTC
>PVJI01010041.1:0-62374 GCA_004026765.1 Micronycteris hirsuta
AACAAAAGCAGAAAGCAAGCAAAACATAACCAGAGACATTGAAATTAAGAACAGTCTAACAATAGACAGGAGAGAGGGGGGAGGGGACAATGGGGAGAAGAGTTTTCAGGAATCACTGTAGAGGACACATGGACAGAACTAAGGGGGAGGAGGGAGGCTGGGGGGGTGGGACGGGAGGGGAAGGGAGGGGGGAGGGGAGAGGCTACAAATAACTGTAATTAAACAAAAAAATTTAAAAAAAAAACAAAAACTCCAGTGTTTGGAGCTCAGGAACCTGCATTTTAAAAATTCCTTACACAAAGCTCTTCCCTAAATCAGTATTTCTCAAACTGTAAGGTAACACTGGTGAAGGGAGTGAAATTCTGCATTTTTAAGGTGCTCCCGAAGGATGCTGGTGCAGCTGGTCAGCAGATCACACTTCAGGTAGCAAGACCTTTATACCAAGACCTCAAAATGTGGTCCTTGCACCAAAAGCAGTGCTGTCCCCTGGGAACTTGTAGAAATGCCAACTGAATCAGAAACTTTGGGGGTGAGACACAGCAATTTGTGGTTTAACAAGCCCTCCAGGTGACACACTCAGGTTTGAGAACCCTGCCCTAGGGAACGTCTGACTGATGGAGGACAGTGGTTCCCAAATACAGCTGATCAGAACCAGGGGTGCAGGGTAGGTGAGAGTGAGACTTCTACAGGTTTTTAGACCTTACCTTCAGGAGATTCTAATTATAGGTCTCAGTTGGGCCCATTGGTTCTGAAGGCAACTATAGTAAGGAACCGTTGGTTTCAAGTGATTAGCAGGACAATCATCCCCAGGAGAAGCTAAGGAAGTCTAGAAGAGCAAGCTAGGGAGGAAGAGAAAGAGGGATCAATATGGGGAATTCCCAGTTACTTAGGTAATTATGTAATGACAAACCCTGGGCTAAGGATTTTATACAACGTCTTTTTATTCTCCAAACTGCTCTACGTAGCAAGTAAATACTATTACCTCCATTTGATAAATCAAAAACTAAAAGTAAACATTGGTAAAAAGTCACATAGGTAGTAGTGGAGCAGAAAAGTAAAACCAACTCTCTTATTTTAATCTTTTTCCCATTTTACTCTGTAATTAAAAAAAGAAAAAGGTGGCTGAAAGGAAGTCTGGAGGTCATGAAGAGGGGACGGAAAGAGGCCGCCACCAAGGGCAGTGCAGTGTTTAATTAATGCTGCACATGTCAATTTCCCACCTAGACTGCCGCACATGGAAAGATCCATGTTACCATTTTTTTATTCATTCATTCATTCACTTAGGAAACTTTATTGAGACTGCATAAGGCATAAGGTGTTAGACACTATCCTAGGTGCTGAGGACAGATATGATAGTGGAAAAAATGTCTTCAGAAAGATTGTAGTCTTAATTTGTCTTTGTTTCTCAGCACTTACTAAAGCAAATATCACATAATAAATGCTCTATAAGTACTGTCTTATGCATTATCTGTGGATGGATAATTTAGAATTAACTAAAGAATTAGTCATAGATGAGCTATTGAGCCAAGGTATTAACCAGGATTTAATTACAGAAAGCTCTAATTTCTTTTTCTACTCTATTTTATGGGGGAAGGGTATGTTGATGATAACTAATAACACAACTAGCAGACTAAAGAAGGAAATTTGTTACTTAGAAGCCAACAGGAAAGTCTTCTAGGAAAGAGAGTTGAAGTAAATTCAACTGAATTGCTGTAAATAAGTCTTGGAACTAAATTAAAAATCATTGACCTGAGTTTTCTTATTGCCTGTAGTTTGTAGATAATGGAGATTGCTGAACAGCTTTCAAGTGTGCTTTCCTGAAACTCTTTTCAGCAAAATTTTAATTGCTCCTAGAGCAAAATTGGACATAATTGAGAACTTTTAAATGAAGGTATAATTAGGAGTCATGAAATATATACTTCTTAAATATAATTAATTAAAAAAATAAGCTGTGAAGGATTTCATTTGCCTTACTATTGTTATAAGTGGATTGCTTATATAATACAGCTGGTTACAAAAATTTAATTGTTCATTAATACCTGTATCAAGAATAGTATTAAGATTCTCCTTATTTGAGAAAGATAATGATAAGCCACTGATATTCCAGGTTGATGTTTGTGAATCTCGGTCTATGCCTCCCTTGACGAGCTCTTGAAAAACAAACAGTGTTCTGTTGTTTGGTTTGAGAAAAACTAGAAGCAAACTATTAGCCATCTAAGAATCTTTGCAGCGTTCATTTACATATGATGGTTACCAACCATTCTCCAAGTTAAGTTGGTTATTTACAAAAACTGCAACATGCCAAGTGTACCTTCAGGTGGGGGACAGGAAGAGAGGGGATGGCATTTATGGGCACTTGACATATATTATTCTCATTTTATAGTTACAGGATCATCAGACATAATAAGACATGTTCTCAAAGCCACTCAGCTACCAAGTACCAGCCTAGGATTGCCTGACTCTTTAGCATGAGGCCATACCACAATACCTAAAGGAAGAATTCTTCAGAAAGAGAACTTATTACATTTGAATGAGATATATAAGAAGATCATGGAAGTTCCTATTATTTAAAACTAGAACAAATTCTAATATATCTGGAATAGTCCTTGTGTTACAATGTGTCAGCTTCCTCTTCTTCCTCAAAATGAAGGAAATGATAGAGATCAGATACTGGCGTTGTTTTCTTTGATACATGGGACTTTAGAAAGCCAAGTTTGCTTTGCCAATATCATTTCTGTGTGAAACCTTTCCTGACTCTCTTCCCTGCTCCCAGTGTGCTCTGTTCGTGCAACTACTATAGCTGTGTTTTCTTGTTCAACTGTAGCTTCCTAAGAACAAGATGGTACTTTCTTCATCCCTTCAAACCTAGCAGCTGGTGGATGAATCAACACTGTGTTTTTTGGAGGTACTTTGATTACTAACAAGCTCAATCTTTTGGTGCAGACAAGCAATTTTTTAAAAAATATTGAGGATCTAATAATATGCTAAACAGTGTGCTGGGCACAGAAGACAAGCCATAAATGGAAAAGACAGCGTGTTCCAGAGTTTCTTTGCTCTGGAGCTCCAGGGGCACCAACCACACCATTAGTCTACGTGCCCAGCACAGCATGGAGTTGTGCACTTAGCCTGCATGGCCATCAGCGGGGGCCCTAATGTGTTCCTTTGCTCAAACTGCCACAAATCCATGTACCGAAATAAATAAACACGCTGTGTCTATGCCTGCAACTTGGAGGCTGAGCATGTGTTTGACATTATCCCATCCCACCTTTACATTCAGAACCACTGACTTTACAAACTGCGATGGGAAGTTCGGTGAAGGCATAGGGGAAAGGTACCAGAATGTGTCCTGCAAAGAATTACATTCAATGCTCCCCCCAAAATCTTGTCATCGCACACAGACTAATTTTGTAATTTTGTAATATTCTGAACTTGCAGCTGCTTCTGCACAGTTTTCCCTCGTTCTCCACACTGTTCTAGAAAGCAGAGAACACACTGTCCAGACCTCACATCCACAGTGATGTGAGCTGAACACCAGAGACCTGCATACCTACTCTTCCTTCCCTTCTCTCCCTTTTGTTTCTGTTTTCCCCCAAATAATCTTTCATAAAGTATCTTAAGATTGTAGGAGGCTTTTAGTGGATCCATATACTTGTGCTTCAAAACAACATTTTATCTCCCTGACTCACAGGCAGAGTAGAAAAGGAAACACACCAAAACAAACCCCTACACATTCGAAGTAATCCACAAGGAAAGCCTGCATTGGAAATCATATTGCCATATAACTATCCTGTTTACAATCTCTCGTACATCTTTTCTCTTAGAAGAATGCAGATTTGGAAACAAAGAAGGAAAAAGATGCCAGAAAACCCTGGCAGGGCTCTGACCACTGCCTGCTTAGGAATGGCCATGGAGGGAGAGAAATGTGTTTGCAATTAAGACTGCCCAGAGCAGGTCCGGTTACAACTGTATGCAGCCAAGCTGAATAGATTTCCAGAGTGAACTTGTCATATGGGCCTAAGTGGATAAAAGGCATCTTAGGCTGGAGCCATTACAAGGAAATAAACGAAGCCTCCCACCTCCTACTCTCATGTTACCCTTCCCGGGCTCCCTCCTACCTCTTGAATGAGGAGGAACAAAATCACCATCATTTTAGGCCCGTTTATGTTATAGTTCATAAGGTTTTCATGGCATTTTTTTCCAGCAATAGACAAAAAGTAGAAATAAAGTGAATGTTGTAAAGTGATTTCTGTGCTGGTTGTGATTTACAGAATGACCAGGGGATATTAAAGAGTTCCCCGGAAGTTTCTGAAGCAGCCGAAGGCCCCTCTCTGCTTCAAGAAGCAGCGTCCCCGCCTTGCTTTCAGGCTTTGAAGGCACTCACCACTGACTCTTCAATCCCGCATTGGTCTGGTGGCACCAAGAGCTTAGCCCACTCTCCAGGGCAAAGTAAGGTGTTCTCTGTAAAGAATTAAAAGCTATTAAGGCTTCTCACCCTTGCCACAATTTCTCTAACACAAAAATGCTCCACTAAACCTGCTGCCCCTCCCTCCAGTAAAGAACAAAAATACAAAACAAAAGCTTTGAGTTTCTCACTGTGCCCTCATATACCTGTGGGGTTTTGGTTTTATTGTGTGCGTGAGTGTGCGTGTGGGGTGTGGGTGTGGGTGTATATGAGTCTGTAGGGTGTGTGGGTGTGTTTGTGGATGGGTGTGTTCTGTCCCACACAGATCAGTTCTGTATTCGTTATGAGTCAGAAGAGATGGTCTGACGGCCATTCAGAAATGCACCCCCACCCCTCATGATCCTGACCATCCCTTTGCTCATAGACTTTTCTAATGAATCTATGTGATTGCTTTTTAAGCCTTTTAAATCAAGTATGGCAAGCTGTAATGATGCTATTTTGCATGAAATCTCAGAGGCCCCTAAAGGCCTTTTCAGAGATATTAATGATCATTTCACACTTACACACACATGCACACACCCTGCCCCCTGCTACCACCACTGCTGCCCAGGCAAAGATGAAGAAATTAAGACAGCAATTTTCAAGGGTCAACATTTTACTAATACTTTACCTTTTATTGAATTTTTTCAGAGCAGAACTATTTTATTTTATTTTATTGGAATCCATCCTTGAAGATATTTTGATTGATTTTAGAGAGAGAGAAACATAGATGTGAAAGAGAAACATCACTCAGTTGCCTCCCATACGTGCCCCTACTGGGGACTGAACCTGCAACTTAGGTATGTGCCCTGACTCTAGTCAAATCCCAAACCTTTTGGTGCATGGGACTGTGCTCCAACCAGCTGAGCCACCAGCCCAGGCTGAGCAGAACATATTTTAGTTATCTACATTGTGTTTCTATATACAAATAGTTTTGTGTGTATGTGTATTTTTCAGTCAGAACATCGTTTTTGTAAATACTGTCTTTAGTAAAGGACACAGATAATACAAATTAGCATATTTAAGGGTAAGATACATTATTTTCAATTATTCTGAGACAGTAGCCTTAGACTGACACTGTCCTGGGCAAATCAATTTGTACGTTTATTGTTCTTTTTAAAAAGAATTTATTTATTTACTTTTAGAGAAAAGGGAAAAGGAGGGAGAAAGAGAGGTAGAAAAACATGAATGTGTGGTTGCCTTTCTTGTGCCCCCCACTGGGGACCTGGCCTGCAACCCAGACATGTGCCCTGACTAAGAATCACACCAGTGACCTGTTGGTTTGCAGGCTGGCACTCAGTCCACTGAGCCACACCAGCCAGGGCTGTTCTTATTCTTAAGTGATTTGTCTGGGTTTATAGATTCGTGGTTAACAGAGTTCTCTGCATGGGAAAACTCTATTTTTTACACAACTTTGACCTTCCTTCCATTTCTCATTTGACATGGTCGTCCAGGGCCCTTGCCCAAACCTACAAGACGGGTATGATATGGAAGGGTCCTGGGGTTTGGGACCTGAGCCTCCCCATTCGTTTGGAGAACCCTCATGGTTTCCATGGTGGTCTGGGGAAGGTATCTTGGACAGTCTAGAAAAAAAATTGAAGGGGTGATATTGGGGAGCTTTATTGTGTTATTACTGGAAAAGAGTACCTTTAAAACCTGAGGGGCAGTAATAGCCCTTTGTCAGCCACCTTTGGCCTTTTCTAGAACCTCTTTCAGGAGTCGATCTTGGATGGGAAGACTAAGAAGACTATGCTTCTTAGATGTGGATTAATCCAGGCTGTCTGGCTTCCTTGTTTCTTCCTGGTGACTTACTCTTAGGAAATCAGTCCTGAGGAGCAGGACTGATCAGTCCTGACCTGCTGGCCAGCTGGCTCAGACTCTATGCCCTTGCTTCTCCCTGGACATTTGGTCCCCATTTCCTTTTTTATTTGACTTGTCAGCTCAATCCTCTTCTTATCCAGCCAAACATGATAATTTCTCTCTCAGAGTCAGTTTTTTAGACATAATTATCCTTGAGATTAGTTTCATTCTCATACAAATTCAGAATTCCACCAGTGTTGGTTTTGCTGGAATTCAAATTAATTTTTTTTCTGAAGTTATTGTTCATACAGCATGGGTTTTAAAATTGTCCTCCTTAGATATGGGATCATTTGGGATCAATTCCCCCCACTCCAACCCTATACCCCCACCCTTTAATAAAAAATAACTTTTTCTTTCAAGATTTTGTGTCTCTTTGCATGTTTTCTCAGATGAAATGGTCTTCAAGACATTACATTATCTTGATTTTGTCAGACAGATTTTGCTGATGGAGTGAGCATTCCCAGTAGTCTAGCTGAAAGACAGAGGATTAGCGTGCCCTTCTATATTTCTTGAGTGCTATTATAGCAATGCCAGTAATAAATGAAGAATGCTGCCTCTAACTGCATCTTGCTGACAATTTTCAGGGACTGATGAAATATTTGCGTGACATGGCTATAGTCCTGAATAATGACTGAGAGGTCAATGAAGAGCAGCCCGACTCTCTCCCTTCCTTTCTGTGGCTGATGAAAAGACGTTCAGCATTAAGCTCAGTAACACTGTAATACAAAGATGCAATATCTTTCCCCTAATGACTCATTGCTATCTTCCTTAAAACATAAGTGCATTTATATAAAATGATAATGTCGTGGCGTACCTAGCCTTTTCACATGGTTGTTTCCATTCCCCTTGCCATGTAGCCACGCATTAATTTCTAATGGAGATTAGGATATCAAAATGTTATCCAACCAATGGCCAGGGGCAGCTCTGGGTTTTGGTTTCGCTCCTGTGGCAGTGGTAAAGGAGGCAGAACAGGGAGGCTCTTCTGGAACGCCAGCAAAAGCGTGATGAAATGCGGTGGGTCTGCCTCTGATGTTTTGCATCATTGCTTCTTGTGACAACACATCATTTGGTTGACATTGCTGGGGAATGAAGTGTTCCACATAAACACGTTTTCCAGATAACTGGAGCCGACTCTGCTTCATGCCAACACTTTTACATTTTTTTTTAAGATTTTATTTATTTATTTTTAGAGAGAGGGGAAGGGAGGGAGAAAGAGAGGGAGAGAAAGAGCAATATGGTTGCCTCTCACACGGCCCTGGAGACCTGGCCTGCAACCCAGGCATGTGCCCTGACTGGGAATCGAACCGGGACCCTCTGGTTCCCAACCCGCGCTCAATCCACTGAGCTACACCAGCCAGGGCCCAACACTTTTACATTTTAAGTTAAGGGTGTGGGTGAAAATCTTTTTAAACCATACAACAGTTTGTTGCCTTTTTAAACAGAGCAAAAAAAGTACAAGGGATATTTTCTCTTTGGTCCAGGGATATCTAATAGTGCTGTCAACCCTAGAGCAGGAAAGTTCTTTTCTTTTAAGTTGTGTTACTTAAAATTTATATCCCACTTACTTCTGAAAAGAACTCAAGGTAAAATACAATAAAACTGCACACAACGGGCTGGGGTAAGCTCTCTGATAAGTGTCTAGAGTGTAGATGTATTTTATATTGAAACCAGATGCATATACTTTCAATACGAGGCAGTGAGAGCACCATCTTATTTTGAAAACTGTAGAAATTAGCTTATTTTTCTCCCTTAGTTGGAGTTCTGTCTCACATCGGCATGGAGGTGGCCTAGGAGGGGAGTTCGCTAGAGTAGCTATGAAACTTTGTACAGCACATTTTATTTTTTTAAATTTTGATTTTTTGATTTTTTTCTTTTATAGATTTTATTTATTTATTTATTTAGACAGAAGGGAAGGGAAGGAAAGAGGGAGAGAAACATCAATGTGTGGTTGCCTCTCATGTGGCCTCCACCGGGGACCTGGCCTGCAACCCAGACACGTGCCCTGACTGGGAACCAAACCAGCGACGCTTTGGTTTGCAGCCTGCACTCAATCCACTGAGCTACACCAGCCAGGGCAAATTTTTATTTATTGACTTTTAGAGAGAGACAGGCGGGCAGACAGACGTTGATTTATTGTTCCACTTATTTATGCATTCATTGGTTGATTCTTGTAGGTGCCCTGACTGGGCATCAAACCCACAAACTTGGGGTAGCAGGTTGATGCTTTAACCAACTGAGCTGCCAGCCAAGCCCAACACCCTCTTCAATAACAAGAGGTCACATTCCCAGATTTTCCTGTGTCTTGTCACTGACTTCTCCTCTCTTCGTCTCAGCCCTCAGCGTTCCTCATTCATCTTCCTTATAGTCTCCAAAGCCTTATATTCTATTACCTCTTCCGTGATCACAGCCTTTCCCCCACCTCCTCCTAAACCAGACCTGGCTTTGTCCTGTTTTATTTTAGGAAAGCACCTCTACATCCTCAATCTTTTCTTCTACCCAGTAGCTGTATAACTACATACATTCTTGCTTTTAATTAATTAGAGGACTAAAGACAAGTGCTATTTGAATAGATTTGGTTAGGATTGAGTAGATATGTGGATTAATTAGTGGATTTAGTCCAATTAATGGGTCCAAAGACTCAAGTGAAAGTAAAGTATTGGTGTTCTTAATGGGCTTTAAGGTTTTTTTAAATAGTCCACTTAGGCAAGAAAAGAATTAACTGCTGATTATTCTAATTATCTGACAGAATATGAGCATCACAGGTATGTATAATGATAAAAGGACTTGACCATGACCACCTGCTATTTGATACTATGCAAACTACCCAAACGATGGCAACAACTCTGACAACCACGGCAAGAGCAATGGAACATGGAAATTCATCCATGATTGTTCAAAAAGTGGGAATTGTTCATCTATCGTTGCTTAACCCTCTCTCTGAATGTCAGCATCCATGATGGTTTGGTTTCCTTCAGGTAGGCTACTCTCACATTTGTCTCAGAGTGACTCTAAAACTAAGTTTTCTAGTTCAGCTATGACTATTTAATGCTTATTACTAAGAACAACAACCCGCTCGAACTGGCCCGTACATAAAGCCACATAGACAGAGGGGAAAAGTGTTTAGCATGATTCAAATTTTGTGTCAAGAATATTTGCAAGCTTGTGTGTATAACTCCAGGAAATTCCATGAAGATGTGAAGGCTTTCAGAGGCCCATGTCATCTTGCTCCTGAGGTCTCCCTTTTTTGGGGGTGAGGGCAGAAGTAGGGAACAGCTAGCTCCCAGCTCACTGCTTGGGTCTTGAGTAATTGAAAACACTTTAGGGAAGTGACAAAATGTTATTCTTCATGAAAAGACTGAAGACTCCTGTTATATGAGACATTTACATACTCAGTACCTTATTATTTACTCAGTCTCCACAGCGACTTATGGAAAACTAAAGCATCCTATGCATTAGCATAATTGTGTGGCAGGAGGGAACTGGGTAGTATGAGAGCAGCAGGAGGGACGTTAACCCCCATTCATCAGTACTTCTAATATCTATTAATTTAAATCGAACAATATGGTACTTTCTCTAGACAATGATCATATACCCATTAACATATATGACATAAATGCTTAAGTAAAGTCTTTTTAAACTAAGTTATCATTTCATTAGTATTTTATTAGGTATTAGTGCCATTCATAAATGCATGTAAACAATATTAATTGACTATCATGTTTTCCATTAGGCCAAGGTGTACCAAAGGTGGAAGGAAATAGGTCTTGCTGTCAAGTTGCTTATAGTCTAGCAAGAGGTTTATGGCCAAGCAAACATTGAAGCACAGTAAGATAATTGTTGTAAAGGACAGCTTGTATTTGCAAGACCCCAGTAACTTTTCTTCTCTCCGAATTTGATGTATATAAGTAAATAAAAGGGGTCAGATAGGAATTAAAAATAGGCTTTCTTGCAAGTAATGGATTGGAGAGTTTGGCTCAAACCTGAAGTCAGTGGGTTTTACTTCCTCTGGAATGAACCTTGCCTGGTGGTGTGAGAGCAGCGTCTCCAGTTAATGCAGACAAGGTAGCAGGAAGCAAAAAAGAGAATGTGGGTTGATCGTGGGCAGTCAGGTTCAGAGAGCTTTAAACAAGCTGAATTTCTAGTGAAGAGGATGGCCATGTATCCAGGCTCACCAATCAGATTAGTCACTCTCTTCATAAGGGAGTAGAGAAAAGAAATGGAAACAGGTCTCTAGTACTAGTCCCTCCAGGGTTCTACAATTTTCCTTTGATTTAAAAAGCTGGCCTTTGGGTGGTAGATGTATAGTACTCTACCTGTCAAATGGGAAGGAGGGGCAAAGTAGCTGGTTGTGCCAGAAATGCAAATGAAGAGAATGAGTTCTTATTAGCATCTTCCTGCCAATGATCACTGCTCACAGGGCCTTGGTAGGAAAGTTGTGGGATGAAGTAGGTACGCAATGCATTTCCCAAACAGGATTCTATATAAATCCTAGGCTCCAGTTGTATGGCAAGTAGGAGGCATTTGTCTATACACTCAGTGGATGTTGCTCTGCATCTGTGCCTTCGAATAAAGAAAGCATGCATACAATTACTACAACAATGACTCCAGAAACTGATCACACATTTATGCACACACAGTGTGATGGCTAGCTCCTTTGTGAGGAACCCACATGATCCTTTTGTGATGGTGTGTAAAGAATTTTATTCTAAAGAATGAAATCCTTTATATGTAATTTTAGATTGAAATGCAGTAATTTATCTGCAAAAGACTTTTGCATATGTGATAGCGGCTGCTCCAAAATAAGTAACAGATGTGTAGGGCTCCATTGAAACACAAATATGTGCCAGGCATTCTTTAAATATGAAAATTTGTCGTTGTAAAAGATGTGTCAGGAATTTAGCCTTCTATGTCTGTCTAGTTTTATTTAGCCATAAGCAAAATATGATAGAGAGAGCCTCAGTGAATGTTCCGGCTCAAATTTGGAAGGCAGTCTTCCAGATCGTCTTTTGGAAAATGCCTCATGTAAATTCTGAAGCCCTTCGAGTGTGTCACTTGTGGAGGTGGTTGGGTGGTGGTGCTTCAACGTGGTCTGAAGCCATCCACTGGGTGTGCTGGCTCTGGAGCTTCCTGGGAGGTACAGGCCAAGGTCAGCCACCACCTGTGTTTTGCCTGGGGCCACCCAGCATGAGATACAAAGCAATCTGCAAATGTATGTTACGAATAAATGATGATGGCCAAATATTAAGTAAAGTACTGCCCCAGATGCCTATAGCCATTCTGACTCTCTCCTCCTTGGTCTCTGGAATTGTTTAATGGTGTTAGAAACTTGGGCAGCTTACATGCTGAAGTCTTCTATGTATACCCCCAACCTTAACTAGCTCATTCACTGGCAAGAACAAACATAACTTGTATTAGAATCAGACCTCAGAGCACAGACTGATCTTGGACATAGGATGATTAGAGATGTTTAACACAGACCTAGTCAATATTTTAGAAATGAGACTTTAGCAACCTTTGTCCTTATAAAACTAAGTTTCTTTAATTTGCCTCTTCCAAAATTGTTAGAATGTATTAGTAGATCCATATTTGAACACAAGCATATTTAGGGAATATGAAAACCTTATTATATTTTATTAAAACAACGGATCAGATTACACATACATGCACTTGAATTAGTACTTTTCAAAATGAATGAAGAAAGCACTTTTTTTTTAGAAAGTCAGCAAAACTTTATTTGTTCAAATTACCTGTAACAAGCATTTTGCTTCCTAATTAAGATGTCTCTTAGTCCTGTTTAGTGCAATGATCTGCCTATACTGCCTGCCCTGAAAGACCAAATGATAAATAAGTTAGAATGTTTTCCTTGTTTATGTAAGAAACATCAGTGTCACCTCTACTAAAAGCCACCCAAATAAATGAGAAAAAAAATGAGGTGTTGTCATTGCAGAATTAATTGTGTAATGTCTTCTCACTAAATTTTTAGATGATTACAGCCTCCACTGTGGTTCAATTTAGAAGCAATACTACTTAGATGATAAGGATTAATTATTTGTGGCCTATTTTCTTTAGCTTTTATATGATCTTAAAGCTTTCTTTCTTTACTTTTTTGGTCTATCTTATCCCCTTATTCTGCCTGCCTTCTACCTTCTCAGCCACGGGTAATTTCTAAACAATTGTTGTGTAATACAGGTTTTATTGTCTGGCAATTCATTCTACTGCCTAAAACGCTTTTTGCTTATCAACGTTGCTCCCAAAACTAGGGGCAAAAGAAGTCATTAAAATGTTCCCATATTTTTCTTGGCAGGGACATGTGAGGAAGAGGAAAATGTGGATCCTTTAGAGCAGTAGCATATTTTCTTTTCTGTGGGATATTTATAATTCACATCTGTCCCATGTATTTGAGATAAAAGTCACTTTAAAAAATAAAGGCTATACCTTTTAAAACTGAAATCAATAGTCAGAAATCCTTGCAAATAAATCAGGGCGGTCACTCCATTACTTCTTGTTCACATGCTATGTGGCCCTTTTTCTTTTTAATAAGTGCTCCAGTATACTTTGCACATTCTTTCAAAGCATATTATTTTTAACACTATAAACACATTTGCTCTAAATATAATGATGGCACGCACAGTCTACACATGGGTTATGTGAACAAGCCCTAAGAGTATGTTTAAAGGTAACGTTACATTCAACACCCACATACATCCACATTTACTAAGTGGTAAGTTAGTATGTTGAAAAAATGGAACACATATACACACTGAAAAATAACATCAAGCTGTAGGCAGACTGAGTTTTGGACATGGATAATCAGAACAGTCTGTAGCCCGTCTCTGGCTCATGGGATGTTTCTCCTGATTTGTCACCATGGCAAATACTGTATAATACACAAACATTTGTAGTGCTAGAAGTCCACCCACTCTTGTTGAGAGATGGCCAGGTTTTGTAAAACTGCATTCCAGCTAGTACTACCATGCTGATTTTTAAGATAAATTTTCTTTTTGCCATTCATGCGCTTAACAAAGGTCCAAGGGGAAAATACATAGTTTGTAAACATATATTATACTTTCACACTTCAAGGACCTTATAAATACATGCCAGTGGACTTTTGTGATGGCCAAATTTGGGGTGGGGCTAAGTTTATTTTGCAGTGGCAGTGTGGGGAGGGGCAATCTCTAGGTCTTTAATCCTCCCCCACAAACCACATCATTCTCCCCAAATAAACATACAATCAAAGTAAAAAAGCACATTTGCAGAACAAAAACAGCTTTAAGGCAAGTCCCTTTGTCCCCTCCACAATCAGATGGCAGCCCTTAAGCAACCGTGGAGAGTTCTGGGTATCTGCCTTTAACGCGCATGCCACAGTGCCACAGAGAACATAGCCTGTTCCCACTTTGCTTTTAGCTTCTGGAAGCAGGGCCAGAAATGGCGCATGCATGGTCAAGGAGCATTCCTGGGTCTTTTCTGACCCTCCTCCTCTCTTGTCAAGAAAGCAAAGTATAGCACACATTCTAACTCATTCTTTTACTTAAAAGAAGAGGGGAAGAAAGCCTTGGTAACGCTCCACTGCAGAGCCAAATCAGAGTGAACTGTCATGTGGCAATGCCAAAAAATTCAGAATACATGTGACTGGGGGGAAAATGTAGGCAAAACAGTCTTTTCCTCAAGTGGGTGGGAGAGGACGAGTCACAGTTTTAAAAGCATAACATAGGTGTACGGTGCCAAAAAGGGCCAGTCCAAATATTTACATGCAATAGTGATGTATAAGGACAAACTCAACAGAATGCTTTGGGGGAAAAGAGAGAACGCCAGTGTTACTGGAAGCTCCAGGCACAACACCCGGTTTGTTGGCGACCTGTTTAAGTTTCACAAGCTTGTTTAGACTGTCTGTTACCCCTGCATCATCTTGCTACATCATATGGTCTTTCCCAGAATCTCACAGCATCAGGCAGGAAGGCAGGAGAAGACAGCGGCACCAATCCATCACAATTATGAATGCCTCCTTAGGGAGGGAAACCCCGGTAACAATTGCTGTTAATTTTAATGATTATTAATGTTCAATAGAACCATGAACATTCATTTCTAAAAAATCAAGCTTCACAGAATCAAAAGATTCCCTTAGATGTGACAATTCAAAGTAGCAATTATTTGCTTTAATTTTGCTTTGGAAAGCATTTGGATGCTAATTCAAAATATCCATTATTCGGTCGTTGCTGCTGCTTAAGAGAGCGAATGCAGGAGAACATCAACCACGCTTGCAATCGCATTTCCCTGTATAAGATGCTGCATGTAAAACATCAACCCCAAATGGTTTTGACTGCCAGTGGCTTTTTAACAAAAGAAGAAAATTACCTTATTTGATTTCACACTTATGGGTAAAGTTTTATCCTAATAGTCAATGAAGACTTCTTAGGAAAGATGATTCAGGAGGGCGTTTTTTTTTTTTCCTTCCAAGAAAAAATGTTACAGTAGAAATAGGAAGTAAGTCTTGGTAAATAGTCGTGAGTAAATACTTATTTTACTCTTCAGTGCAAAACATCTCTGTTCTTGATATGTCTAATAAGTGAATACCTAAACTAGATTTGATGCAACACCTGGCGATTTAATTTGCCTTTCCAGATAAAAATACTCCCCTCTACTTTGTTTAAAGTTCATTTCCTGTCTCTAGGATATTCACTGACCTTTCCATATTAGCCATTTTGCTTTTTACATTTTCCAGTGAATCGTATTGCAGTTCTCATTGACTTCATTCCATTCCTGACCTCTTTTCCCCTCAGGAAAATTAAATGCAGCACACAACATGTGGACCCCAATTAGTTTTACGGCTCGTCTTACCTTCCTAGTGCTTCAGTCTTTAGGTTGCTACAAGTTCAGTCTTCACAAGCACATGCGTTCCCCTACAAAACAAACCCTATCTTACAAGAAAGAGACTGATTTTCTACATTTTTTACTTACAAAAGTTGAAATCCCTCTAAGCTTATCTCAGAAATGTCTTGGTAACCCTTAATTATATCAGTTTCATGCAATATCATTCAGTTCCTAGAAGCTATATCTGTTCTTATGGATATTTTTCTATCATGTTTTTATTAAAACCCACAACAGCCTCTATTTATCTTTTCCTTAGGTAAGTGCATTAAAGAAGAATAATGCAAATAAAAGGGATATTTTTATGGGACATGGCCTGGGATTTTACGTTGAGTGACTGTAAATGAGCCCACATGATTTTATTTTACCTAAAGTGTTAAAGAGGACAGAGCAATCTTATCTGTGTGATGAGATAATTTGTAATCTTTTCTTTTTCCTCAGGGCAGCTTAGTGCATGTGTAAGCTTGTTTGTGCTTCTAGAAATGTCTTTAATATTTCCCTGAACTGCGCCACAACATTTCCGTGAAAAACGGCTCTGCAGTCTGTTTCATCATGCTAATTGAAATGAATTATTATGCCGTGCAGAAAAAGCCTTCTTCTCTTTTAAATTAGACTTTGCAGATATCTCTGATTTACCTGCAATTGGATTATAGGAGCAAAATAATGTCTCAGAATTATCTGGTTAGAAAAGAAACCCGCATCTGAGCAAAAATGAAGTGAAGGGCCGAAAGGAAGCCTGTGAACATGGTGTAAGTTCTTTCTTACATTCAGACAAATCAATTAAATCTTAAATTGTATGGTTTGTATGTTAGGCACTCTATAACATTAAAGTGGTGGCTGATTAAATGAAGATACACCCCTCACCCATTCCATGTTCGTGGGCCTCTGACCAACAAATGTGCTTTTCTTTCCTCTACATTCTCCTTGTGATTTGTTATTACTTGGAGAAAAATGAGGCCGTACAGGTCTGTGGTTTGCATGATACTGTTACTCTATTAAAATGCCCAACAAATTAAATACATCAAATTGCCTCCAGGTTGTCTTAGTCCAGATTTGGGGCTAAAAATCATGGCCATTCCCATGTCCTGACCCCCTTTTCCAGGCTCGCCTTCTCCCAAGTATTTCCCACTCTTCGTGTTCCAAAGCTCCTCTTGATTCTCTCCTTCCAAAAACCTCCTTCAGGTCCTCTTGGGCCCATGTGCAGAGAGCACTACTGCAGACTTTACACAACACTCACAAACAAAAATGAAAATAAAACCCTGGATGGGCTCCACTCTGAAAGGCTGGAAGAGTTAAGAGACACATTTTGACAGCCAGTTGATACTGGTGAATGTTTCTTGTTCTCCTCTCATTTGTGGGTAAGCCCCTAATTTTCTGAGATATGCTATCTGTGTCACCCTCTGCCCAGCAGGCCTTCAGAAAGCCTCTTCCCAGGCTCCTCCCTTCCTCTCCATGGTCCACTCACACCACCGCCACCTTCGCTTGCCCCTTCTGCACGCATCTCAGCCTCTACCACTTGCAGCAGCTGCTCGGATGGAAGCAGCCTAGCCCGTTAAGGCTCAGAGTGTCCTGGAGGAGAGTTTTCCAAACTCAGATTCGTAATGCATTCGTTGTCTTAAAGAGAATTTTGTAGGTCCCAATACACTTATTATTTTTTAACTTTCTTTTTAAAAGTTATTATAGATTCACAGAAGTTGCAAAGTAATGTGCAGAGAGGTCCCATGCATCCTTCACTCTGCTGCGCCCGACATGGACTTCTCACATAACTGCAATACAGTATCAAAACCAGGGGCTTGACATGAGTACAATCCTCATGGTTATTCATTGCATTACATGCAATTGCATTACAGATTTAGCAATACATGCACTTATTTGTGTGTATATGTGTAGATCTATGCAATTTTATTACATGTGTAGATTCATGTAGCCATCAACACAGTCAAGGTAACTGCAGAAATAAAATTAGAAAAGGTAAGACTTGTTCCATGAAGCTGTTATTGAAGTTTCACATTCATTTATAACTATATTCACACATTTATTACATGTATGTATATGAAATTATGGTGTAAAGTGTATAAATGTAATGCGTACTATGTATTTCTTACTGAGAGTTGTGAGCACCAAATTTTAAAGTCACTGACTTAGCCCTTTGATAAACAGAGTAAGAAAGGGAGGATGCACCAAGAACATCAGTGTGTTGGGAGTTTGTCAGAGATGCAGAATTTTGGGTCCCACCCCAAACACACTGAACCAGAATTTGTATTTTAAAACAGGATTCCTCAAATGATGTATGTGCACATTGAAGTCTGAGAAGCACCATCTTGGCAGAAAGCTTCACTGAGTCTGCAAGAGGGTAAAATACAATCTCCGCATTTCATTGAGAGCTGAGAATGAAGGCAATGACCTTTGCAATGTTTGAATAGAGATCTGGCATCGAGGTTGTTTTCTCTTCCCTTCTTCAATAGGACATGACCCCTGTCAGAGTCCATACGGCATGACTGCCACGGCAATGATGACAGAGTTTACATCGTCAACTTATTTATTCTTTCAGGATTTTGTAATCTTTTCATTTAGTAGCCAGGATAAAAAAAAAATTGTGGTTTTCAGTTTCCACAAAATAGTAATGTCTGGAGAGTGTTTACCCCATGGTATTTTCTGCTTTGATAAAGGTGGTTGAAAACTCACTCTCCCCTGACTGCTAAGTGCTACCACCACACAGGACATTATGTTTTCTTTTCCGTGTGGGCGACCCAAAGAATGCATATGGGGAAACACTAAGAGAAAAACATGGCCTTGCTCATTAAGGTTAGAATCCTGTATTAGGTGCCCATGATTCCTGAGAAGCTCTTATTCTGTGAGCCTCATCAATCTTTATGAGATTAATACAATTATTGAAAATTATTTTGTAGTGTTTATGGTTTTATCTCAAAAAAATAGCACATGTGATAGCAATTCCAAGTGAGTAGGCTTTTCCAAAATCCTGGCCTTTTTTTAAAAAAATATATTTTATTGATTATGCTATTACAGTTGTCCCATTTCCCCCCTTCTTCCCCTCCACCTCCACTCCCCCATTCCCTGCCCTTTAGTTTTTGTCCATAGGTCATACACATAAGTTCTTTGTCTTCTACATTTCCTATACTATTCTTAACCTCCCCCTGTCTGTTTTCTACCTACCATTTATGCTATTTATTCTCTGCACCTTTTCCCCCTCTCTCCCCCTACCACTCCCCTGTTGATATCCCTCCATGCCTTATATAAATCCTTTAACATTTCATATAATAAAGGCTGGGTGATGAGGAACTCCTTGAACTTGACCTTATCTGGGAAGCACTTTATCTGCCCTTCCATTCTAAATGATAGCTTTGATGGATAGAGTATTCTTGGGTGTAGGTCCTTGCCTTTCATGACTTGGAATACTTCTCTCCAGCCCCTTCTTGCCTGCAAGGTTTCTTTTGAGAAATCAGCTGACAGTCTTATGGGAATTTTTTTGTAGGTAACTGTCTCCTTTTCTCTTGTTGCTTTTAAGATTCTCTCCTTATTTTTGATCTTGGGCAATGTAATTATGATGTGTCTTTGTGTTCCTCTTTGGGTCCAACTTCTTTGGGACTCTCTGAGCTTCCTGGACTTCTGCAAGTCTATTTCCTTCACCAGCTTGTGGAAGTTCTTCATTATTTGTTCAAATAAGTTTTCAATCCCTTGGTCTTCCTCTTCTCCTTCTGGCACCCCTATGACTCGGATGTTGGGATGTTTAAAGATGTCCTGGAGGTTTCTAAGCCTCTCCTCATTTTTTGAATTCTTGTTTCTTCATTCTTTTCTGGTTGGATGTTTTTTTTCTTTCTGCTGGTCCACTCCATTGATTTGAGTCCCAGTTTCCTTCTCATCCCTGTTGGTTCCCTGCAGATTTCCCCTCATTTCCTTTATATTATCCTTCAGTTGTTCAACTAATTGTGACCATCTTTCTTCTAATCCTGTGAGGATCCTGATTACCAGTGTTTTGAACTGTGCATCCGATAGGTTGGCTATCTCTTCGTCACTTAGTTGTATGTTTTCTGGAGCTTTGATGTGTTCTTTCATTTGGGCCATTTTTTTTTCTCGGTGCGCCTGTTACTTTAAGGGGCGGAGCCTTACGTGTTCTCCTGGGTGGGGTAACCCACTTCCTTGTGTTGTGATGCTGCCTGTGGGGGCGGGGCCTGAGAGAACAATGGCGCTTGCTCTGCTCTCTGCACTTCTGCAGCTACCCACAAGCAAGTTGGGCCCTTCTGTGCTGGCTCTGGGGTGAGTGGACGGGCCTGCACAGTTCTAAGTCCCCGTGGGTCTCCCCAATGAACTCTCCTGTGAGGCCGGGAGTTCCTCCCGCTGCTGCCTCAACCCCCACAGGTGTTTTCAATCGGTGGTTTGAGGCTTTATTTCCCTGCGTTGGTGGGCCGCGTGGTCTGTTCCGCTCCCCAGCTTTGTCTCCTGGTTTACCTGTGTGCAAATGAGGGACCACCCGGTCTACCTGTCTCAGCCCCGGTTTTGCTGAGTGCGCCCGCTGCGTTTTGGCCAGGCGTGCTCGCCATGGGCCTCTCCAGGCAGCTGGAGTGATGCCAGTACCACTCCACAAACCCCGTCTCGCCGAGCACTCTCCACTGGGCTCTGCCCTGCTTACCGGTCTGGATGAACGTGTCTTCTTTAACTTCTTGGTTGTCGGACTTCCACTCAGTTCAGTTTTCTGTCAGATCTGGCTGTTTTTGTTTTTTTAAATTGTTGTTTTCCCTCTTTTGGTTGTGCAAGGAGGCACAGTGTGTCTTCCTACACCTCCATCTTGGCCAGAAGTCCAAAATCCTGGTCTTTTTATAGTGGGGAAGCTGGGGAAGGATGGTGTAGAGGGAAGGCAAGGGAGGTTTTCAAGTGATGGTGACTTAGCTCAGAGTCATCCCCCCAACTCCTAGCTACTATTCTTGAAATAAGGCTAATTAATGTAATTAACGCATTTCAGGCAAAATAGCTCACCCAAATATGAATAGAATGTCTTTCACAAGAAAAAACACAAAATGTGGTTTTGTTGTTTTATTTCTGCTTGGGGAGGCAATATTATGAAGGAATGCAGAATCCTTTAATTAGACACAATTTAAAAACCAGACAGAAAATTGAGATGCTGAGACTTCTACCTAGAGAAGCAATATTCATACTCAAGAGCAGCAGACAATGCACCATTCACAGATGTTTTACAGTGAATTAAAGATGATCTCATCACACCAGATCATTACTCTGTTATAAGCACATTAAGGTACACTTCCATCACACAAGTTATAGCTTCATAATTGGATTAAGTTTACCCAGGTAGGTGCCTCTGGCTAGATTTAAAGAAGAAATTCTGAATTTTTTTTCCATTCTAGGTACTTCTTGTATGCACATACATTTTACAGTTAGAAGAGGAAGCAGATGTTAAGAGGAGGATGGAGCTAAAGCTAGTCACTGAGGGAGTGCCATGAACATGGAATTGAGATTGCAAGTGCCTCTGTACCTAATGTGGGCCATTGGAAAGAACAGTGGTCAGGGAATCACCGATTTTGATTTCTGGGCCTGACTTTGCAGTCATCACCAGAGCTATGTTGGGTTGGTTTGTTTCCAGTCTTGACTTTGGTCTCCTTATAGTCAAAATGAAAAGTTTGAACTCTATAGTCTCCGAAATTTCTTTCCCCTTCTGATTTTTGTTCTTTTGGGATTCTGCACTGTTCCAAATAATGTGAATAACATAGAATTTTAGGATTTCATGATCATCCAGGGTTTGAAGACCCGAGCTCCGGCCGCGTGACCCTCCAATCTTGCTTGAAACCTCCAGCACTCACAGGCTGACAACCGACCTACCAAAGGACTAACCCTACCCTGCACAGTCCCACCTCACCTAGGCCCGCGTTTAATGCCTAGACTCCCAGTTAATGATTCAGAAAGCTTCCCATAGCCTTGTTGATAATAAAATAGACATTGGAGTGTCTACTCATCCCCTACCCTTCCTGCCACACACACACACACACACACACACACACACACACACACGCTACCTGGAAGGTATTTAAACCCTGGTCCTTGTTCCCATTGTACACCTTATATAGAGGTATTAAATAAAATGGCTTTATGCATTACAGCTTTAACTGCTAGGAGAATTAACTAATTTCAAACTAGTCTTAAAGGAGGGTTTAATGACCTTTTTAAATGTAAACATAGGACTTCATTCTATTCTCATCTGCATTAACATTTTCTGTCTGCAGATTTCTTTTTATTGTTTTCTCACTTACATACCCGCCAAACAAACATACTGCATCTACAAATTAAAGTGGAATTTATGAGATCCTACTTGACTTAAAAGTGGCATCATCATAAATAAATGATATAATTATGATACTTGGGACAATCGCTGTGAATTTATTTGGAAAGAAAAATATTTTAGTGGTCTGTCTTTTCCTAAGAGATGTAGCCTGTAAGTCACTCTTTAAAAGTTGTTGGGATTTATTGTCTTTTGCTCAAGATCTGTGTTGGGTTCTATTGTACAATATTATGAACTCTGGGTATTCAATAAAGGGCTGACAATGACTAATGAGAATGAGTCCATGAAATACTTGGTGGCATCTTCAAGTGCCAAATATTACCATTTTGTAATGCTGGACTGTTAACTCAAATTCAAGGACAATTGTTATACCAGATTTTACAGCCCATTTTAGGAACTACAGATTATTCTCCAAGGTGATTTTATGGTTACAAAAAAAGCTAATAAGTAAGCATGATATAATGAGACTCAATGTGCCTATTGTGTAATTTATGGACTGGCAAAAAAGATGACAAATGAAATTTGGTTGCTAATACAAAAGAGGGAGCTGATAAAACAGAAGTCAGTGTTTGGGGCAGTACTGGTGGTTGGGGAAAAATAAATATTAAAATACTGCACCTCCCCATCCTAAACACACCTACTTACCACCACATTTTGGGCAGGAAGAGGAAGGGGTATCAAGAAGAAAGAAGAAAGAGAAAGGAGGCAAAAAGAAGAATGAAGAATGAGAAAACAGAAGCTAATAGTAGGGAGTGGGAGAGAGGTTTTTAATCTTAAAGAGCAAAAGTCTGAAAGAGAGAGAATGCTGCATTGTCTCTCTCCCACTATGTCCCAGCACCCTTGTCTTGGATCACTTGGTCTGTTATAACACAATACTATGGACTGAGGGGCTTAAACAACAGACATTTATTTCTCAAAGTTCTGGAGGCTGGAAGTCCAAAATTGAGGTGCTGGCAAATTCTGTTCTTGGTGATGACTTGCTACCTGCCTTGCAGATGGCTACCTCCTTTATATGTATGTCCATGACCTCTTCTTTGTGCTCATATGCAGGGGTGGGGTGGGGGGGCAAGGGGGGAGGGCGGAGAGAAAGGGAGAGAGAGAGAGGGAGAATTCTGTCTTCCTCTTCTTATATAAGGGCACACATTTCATCATGGGGCCCTACCTTCATTACCTCATCTAAACCTACTTACTCCTCAAAGGTCCCACCTCCAAATATGGTTACATTGGAGTTAGAGCTTCAGTATGAATTGAGGGGGAGGGTACAGACATTCAGTCTAGAACAGACCTCTCTCATCCAATTATGCAGCTCCACCAAGAGAAGCATGGGATAATTGTGAGGGAAAAAATGCCAGTTATATGAAACTCAAGGTTAAACAACTATTCTGATTTTCTGATATATCCTTTTTTAAAAAGTTAAAATAGAAAAGAATATTTCTTAAAACCATGATGTGATATTGATTATAAGGGTGAATCATCTTCCTTTCTCACTAATACTTTCTACTTAGAACTGTGATCAAACTGTATGAGATTTATCCAGATGATCACTTAGTAAGATAGATAATGTCTAATCAATGGGGTGTACACCTGAAACTAATATGATATTGCATGTCAATTGTAATTGAAAAATAAAAAATGATTAAGAAAGCAAAAAATCCATTTGACTAAATACTAACATATTTATACTTATATGTAATATTCTAAGTATATAAACATATTGAAAAGTAGAGAAAATAACATAATGGACACCAATAAATCAATAGTAAGTCTAAAAGATGTTAGCAGTTAGGCATATTTGCTTCAGATTACTTTATAGCCTTTTTTAAAGATCCAACTAATGTTTCACACCCTTCCACTTCTTTTTTCCACAGCCCAAGGTGGACACTATCATGAAGTTGACATGTGTGGTGAACAATACAATATCCGATGCTAATGTGAGGCCCTATCCCATCGCTCGTCAGGAAAGGATTTACTCTCTCAGCTTCTGAGAGTACTGTGGAAGAAGTGCTGTGTCAGCCTCCTTGGGGACACAGGGCATTGGGAGGTAGGCAGATCATACTGGGTCTTACGAGCTATGGTAAGATACAGCGGTATCACGGTATTCACCGTTAATTCATTCTGGAACTCATGATAAGTGCTGAAACTGGTGAGTACCGAAAGATGAAGCATTTTATCTTGTGGGGCCATGACTCATACAAGTTTTAGCAAGTGCAATGAGTCCTGAGCAAGCACTGAGTGTTGAAATATTTTTTTAATGTTTTCTTTGTTGGTATGTTACATTTTTATTATTTGGGGTAAGGGACTAACCAAAGAACATGTATGAATGACCCATGGACATGGACAACAGGGCGAGAATTGACTGCAGGAGGATAAGATGGGTGGAGGAGGGCAAAGGGGGAAAAATTGAAATATTTTTTCTCCTCAAAATGTGATGAGTACAGGGTTTGGCAGGTTCTAAAGCTGACAGGTACTGAGGTATGACTGAATTTGGATTCTTTCCCTAATTGCATCAATCATACCTTGCTGTTTTGATTAAAGGAGTTGTTTTGGTGTGGAACATGAAAATTTCATATTTTAGTTCACAGTATAAAGTTTCACCTTTTAGCTTGATATTTGGAGCTCTTTTTGAGCTGAGCACTCTTAACCTTTCCTGCCCTGTCACCCACCCATTCCTCCTTCTTTGTCCCACACCTGCATCGTCTGTCAGACTGGTGCTGATGGCCCTTAGAAGATAATACTCCATCCTGCCTTTGTCCCCATCATTCCCATGGCTTGGATGCCCTGACCCTCTCTAGCAATATCCCTTCCCTTCTGCAAGACTCAGCTGAGACCACCACCTCTATGAAGCCTTCCCTGACCACCAAAACTATCAGCCATTTTCTCTCTTCTGGGTCACCACTCTTATTTGCTATCTGTATTAGTAATTGTTTCTTAGTAATTTCTAGTCCCAATGGACTGGAGCATGATCAATTTCTCCAAGAGCCAATGTGGGGGCAATATGGGCTGGCTTGCTCATGTAGAATGTGACTTGTCACTGCTATATAAACTGTTGGCTTAAATGCTGTAAGAATGATGTGGTTGAGATAGGTCAAGATAAGGTTTTACATCCCTAGAATGCAGGAGCAGTAGCCAGTGACCCTTCTTTGATAAGACCACCTATTAAGAGAGTTTTAAAGATAGAAAAACTGGACATAAAACTCCAGTAGGAATTATGAGAGCTCAGGAGTAAGTGGTTGTTGTGCTGGACCGAGGGCTGCCTCTCCTGAAAGAGAATGCCTTGCCCACAATTTGTTGATGCCCTGGCTAGAAACTGAAATCTCTGACACTGCCGTGCTGGCCAACTGCCAGTGTTTGAGCCATGCTGTCAGGAACATCAAGCAAATAGAAAAAAGGAAAGCTTGCCGCCCCTCCTCCTGCTTTCTAATTGCCCTCTGGTGCCTTGGCTCTGACACCTGCTGGCGTGTTAGAATGACCTGTGGGAGGTGTCAAATGCTGAGACCTAGGCTCCCCTAGACCTCTTGAAAACAAATCTCTAGGTAGGGGCCCAGTCACTTGTGGTTTGCAAAAGGTCTGATGCAGAGTGATGGTTGCAATCCACTGCTTAGTGCCTCTTGTAACCAGAAGCAGGTGGTGAAGTTGTCTGGGGCAAGTGTTTTTCAGAATCCCAGCCCCAGCACTACAGAGCAGAATACGGAAGGGTGGATTTGAATCTGAGAGACAGTAGTTAAATAAATGGTACAACACCCTTCTACATAGCTATAAGGTTATGTTTTCACGAAAAATCCAACTTCTAAGACATCACTCAGAAGATCTGGAATTAGGGGAAGTGGGTTCCATGCTGAGAGTGAACCTAGGTTCCTGTGGGAGAAGAGGACTGTCTGAGGAATCTTTGCCCCAGGCCTCATTAATGACAGACTTGTGTAGCAGTTTAAGAGAACACACTATGGAATCAGCTACATAGCTTTGCATATCAGTCCCATCCACTTATTATTCTTAAATCTTGACATTACTTAATCTTTTGTTCCATACTTTCCTTATTTGTAAAAGGACTCAACAAAGAAGCAATTGCATTGGGGTGTGAAACTCCAGTGAGATGCACAATGCAAAGCATTTAGCCTAGTCCACAGCATCTAGGATGCCCTGGCAAGTGCCAGCCTCTCATTATATGTTTACAGGGTCAGACTCCAGGAGGGAAGCAACTGTCTGAGGGGAACACTTTTGTGCTCTCGGTGTGGGGCAACTCTTCAACCTCCTGGTTGGAAAACAGTCTGTGCTTGGCAAGGATTCTGGGAAGAGGAGGATGGATGTCATACTTGGGGAAATATATCCTGGAGGCAGGTGGAGCATCAATGAGTTTTGGTTGGAAAGAGTGCCGCGTGCATGCAGGGGGGAAGGGCAGAAGACCGCTTCCGTATCAATACCTTTGTACCAGCTGTTCCCTCGGTCAGATGCTCTCCATGTCTGCCTCCCTCTCATAGTGCAGGTCTTAGTCCTAACATCATCTCCTTAAGAAGGCTCTCCTATCCACCTTATTTAATGTTATCTCTTGACCTATCTTTTTATCCTCTACCCCTTTTTCATCTTTAATGGAATTTATTATTAACTGATGTTATTTTATATATGTATCCCACTACACTAGATTTTAGACTGCTTGGAAACAGCCTGGAACTGTGCCTGGAACATAGTTGGCACTCAATAAGAAACTTAGACTAGGAAACTCCAATGCCTTCAGGAAGATGAGGGAGCATATCAGGTATTCACAGTGTACGGCTTGCAGTGCAATGGGAATGATATGCCCCAAGTACATATACACACGCAGCCCTGGTGCTAGTGGCAGAGGGTAGAACTGGCTCTCCAGGGTGGTTGTGATAGATATCACATTAGCCAGGCACTGCTCACCCAGTGGCCTATTCTGTCACTGGCCAGGTATACCTACCCCTTCTGGTAGCACACCTTACTTACTGCTGCCGAGGCCATCACTTTAATCTCAGAATGGTCCTACTGCAGCAGTAGAGGCTTAGCTGGGCTCCAGACTGTTCCTCCAGCCTTACTCATGAATCACTTAGTTGTGCCAACCCACCCCGACCTTAGTGCTCTCTGCAGCATTCCTAGAACAATGTTATAAATCCCGGATACTTCTACCCTTGGTCCTAGGCTAGTAATGAGAAAGTGATGGGTTAGTTCCCTCTGGAAGAGCAGGTGAATGGTGAAGCTTACCACATCACTGGAAATGAGACCACCAAGCATGTGGCCTAAGAGAGGTAAGAAATCTAAAATAATCTCTCGTGAGGAGGCAGTACAGTGAGACTGGACACTCTTGGGGCATACATTCAGATTTGGACATTCATTCGTTTTTACTTTAATTGATACTTATTACGTACCTACCTAATGTGTCCCGGTCACTGCACTGGGTGCTAGGGGCCCAGGAAGAACATTAGTTCATGCACTTCCCCAAACTGAAGTATATTGCTAAAAGCAATATATACTGCAAAAGTATCTACACATATGCTTCTGGGACCGACATCTATGCTTTCTTTCCGTTTGAGAGGCTTTGTGGCTGGTGGTATCTACTCGGCTGCTCTGCGCTTTCTGCAGCCCTGTGAGCATTGCCTTGGTGCTCTAAACCCATGTTAGTCCCTTTTCTCTGGCTTCCACTGTGAAAAAAATCATATAAATCCTCTACTTTTCACAGGAAAAATCCCCTCAAGTTTGGGATATAAGATGAAAAATAGACCTTCCTCTTTTCTATGGGGCAGCCATGATTATCATGATACTGGTTTGTAACACTATCAAACCCCACCCGCTCAGTCAGTACATTAGCATTTTAAGTATATTTTCTGTGGTAAAAGGACATTAAGTTTGAGATATGGTACAGGATTTGTGTTTCAGTTATCTATGGCCCCTTTAGACAGCCAATAACTGTAATCATGAAGAAGAAAAACTTTATATTTAAAAAAAATCATATACCATAAAAGTAGACAATCAAAAAGCCTATATTTCACTGACAAAACCTTCTAGAAACTTATGAAAGGTAAATGGAAAACTATTTCGATGAGATAATCAGAGAGAACAGTAATTTCATTATTTGTATTTAGGGCAAGTGGAATGAGGCAGTTTCAGCCTGAAGAGAATGAATACGGGCTTTCCGATTACAAGGAAACTGCCTCCTGGGAAAAGGAACTGGGAAGATGATTAAAGAAAAAATGTATCTTTGGCTTTCAAAATATACAGACCTACACTGTCTACTGTCATACAGAGTGGCCATGTACTGCTAGCAATACACAGTGTAGATATAAAATTGTGTTAATGGCAAAACAAAAAAACTTAAAAATGAGAAGTAGCAAAGTGCATGCAATCCTCTGACCTCTCAATTATCCCACAGCACATTCCTGGCAGAAATATTCTGTAGCCACCATGGACAAAGTCCCACTGGAAAGGGGCCTGCCTTGGCCAGCAGTCAGAGAGCACTTCGAGAACAAAAATGAGTCTGCCCCCACACTGTAGGACCTATTTGCATGTTAGCCTAGGAGAGGTTGGAAACCTCTAATTTTTCTGAGTTGCAATAAATATATCAAGGGACCTCTAGGCACAAGAAAAGCCCTAGGGAGTATGCGTCCTGAATGCAATAACATCCTTGCCCACCAAAAATGCTGACATCAACCTAAGGCTTTGCTCTCCCTCCACAGTCTTGCTGAGCCAGCCCAGCTGAGCCAGCTCTCAGCTCAGCTATTGGAAGGAAGAAGGAGCTGGACTTCTAAGGTCATCAACATCTGTTGCTCATCAGTGGGAAAATGATTAGGAAAACCAATAACAACAACAAAATTATCTTTATTTATGATTTTTATTAAGCTCTCTGACACAGTTGATTATTTTGCTAAAGAAATTGAAATCTTAGTACTTAATAATCACTCTGAAGATATCAGGAAAGAAGACCCTTGCATTTAAAGTCTGAAAGGCAAACATGCCTTGGAGTTAGAGACAACATGGCTCTGGACCAATTAAAGGTGTAGAACCACTAGCACCATTTGTTTAAATTCTAGGGTAGTGAAGGAAAGGTAGAGACCTTTCTCTTTTCTCTCCATAGATTTCTTTACATTTTAAGGTAAAGATCTCTCTCTTCCCCCCCCACCCCATCTCTCTTTCCAAAAAGGAGGATGAACAGATGTGTGAGCAACCTAAAAAAGCTGAGTTTCATACTTTGAGGGTCCCTCTCCTGGGGTGCAATACCATTGCATATGCAGGGTGACAACTGGCCCTCATTGAACTGATCATGATCAGTTTTTCACATGAAATCCAAATAAAGCCTGTAGTTTAGTAAATAGTTGTTACCAGTATTGATTTCTCATTTTTGAAAAATAAACCAATATCCAGAAATCAAAGGCATTTTTGTATACCAACAATGAAATATCAAAAGCAGAAATCAGGAAAAAAATCCCATTTGATGTAACAACAAAAAAATAAAATACCTAGGAATAAACCTAACCAAGGAGGTAAAAGACCTGTACTCAGAAAACTACACAAAACTGAAGAAAGAAATCATGGAAGACAAATAAATGGAAACATATACCATGCTCATGGATCAGAAGAATCAACATCATCAAAATTTCCATACTACCCAAAGCAATTTATAGATTCAATTCAATCCCTATTAAAGTACCAAGGGCATATTTCACAGATATAGAACAAACACTTCAAAAATTTATGTGGAACCATAAACGACCCTGAATATCAGCTGCAATTTTGAGAAAGAAGAGCAAAGTAGGAGTGATCACAATACCTGATATCAAACTGTATTACAAGGCCACTGTAATCAAAACAGCCTGGTACTGGCATAAAAACAGACAGACCAATGGAACAGAATAGAGAGCTCAGAAATAAACCCAAGTTTCTGTGGCCAATTAATTTTTGACAAAGGGAGCAGCAGCATAAAATGGAGTAGAAACAGCCTCTTCAACAAATGGTGTTGGGAAATCTGGACAGCTACAAGCAAAAAAATAAAACTTGAGCACCAACTTACATCATGTACAAAAATAAATTCAAGGTGGATAAAAGACTTAAATATAAGTCGTGACACCATAAAAGTCCTAGAGGAAAACATTGGTAGGAAAGTCTCAGACGTTCCATGCAGCAACATCTTCACTGATATGTCCCCTAGAGCAAGGGACATAAAGGAAAGAATAAACAAATGGGACCTCATCAAAATAAAGAGCTTCCATACGGCTAAAGAAAACAGTATTAAAATAAAAAGAGAACCAACCATATGGGAAAACATATTTGCCCTTGATACCTCAGACAAGGGTTTGATCTCCAAAATATATAAAGAACTCATACGACTCCACTCCAGGAAGACAAAAAATCCGATTAAAAAATGGGCAAAAGACTTGAACAGACACTTCTCCAAGGAGGACATACAGAAGGCCCAGAGACATATGAAAAGATACTCAGCTTCACTAGCCATCAGAGAGATGCAAATTAAAACCACAATGAGATACCACCTCACACCAGTCAGAATGGCCATCATAAACAAATCAACAAACAAGTGTTACAGGATGCGGAAAAGGGAACCCTACTGCACTGTTGGTGGGAATGCAGACTGGTGAAGCCACTGTGGAAAACAGTATGGAATTTCCTCAGAAAGCTAAAAATGGAACTGCCTTTTTGTCCAGCAATTCCATCGCTGGGATTATACTCTAAGAGCCCTGAAACACCAATCCAAAAGAACCTATGCACTCCAATGTTCATGGCAGCACAATTTACAATAGCCAAGTTCTGGAAGCAACCTAAGTGCCCATCAGCAAATGAGTGGATCAAGAAACTATGGTACATTTATGCAATGGAATTCTATGCAGCAGAGAGAAAGAAGGAGCTTATACCCTTTGCCACAGCATGGATGGAACTGGAGAGCATTATGCTAAGCAAAATAAGCCAGGCGGTGAGGGACAAATACCAAATGATCTCACCTTTAACTGGAACATAATCAACAGAAGAAAAAAGCAAGCAAAATGTAACCAGAGACAGTGAAATTAAAAACTATCTAACAATAGCCAGAGGGGAGGGGGGAGGGGACTGTGGGGAGAAAGGTTTTCAGGAACTACTATAAGAGACACATAGACAAAACCGAGTGGGAAGGTGGAAGCAAGGGAGGGAGGTGGGTTTGGATGGGGTAGGGAGAGACGAGGGGAGAAAATGCAGACAATTGTAATTGAACGACAATAAAGTAATTAAAAATAATAATAATTTTCATTTTTGTAGTAACTCAATGAATCCTTAGAGAATCCTGTATTTCCATTTTTTTCTATTAAAGGGAAGTGATGCTGTGAGTAACTTTTACAAGACAACACAGCAAATAAATACAGAGACCTGGGTTTGAACCCAACTTAGTGTGACTCAAAAAACTCATTTTCCTTTTTTGATGCGAAATTTTCAGACTGGCTTCTTGATGCAATCAGCTAGAAAGCTTCTAAAACATGCTAATGTTCATGCCTTATCTCAAGTTTCTAATTAAACTGGTCTGAGAAGGGAGCCAGAGGTTTTTGTTTTTTAAAGTCAGATATTTCTCTATCTGTTCAGCCAGAATGAGAAGTGCTGCTCCAAATGGGCTGACTCTTAGAACCCAAGAAGTGTCCAAAAATGACAGTAATAGCATAGTTGGGCAGTATGCACATAGGGACATATGTTATGGAAGAATCAATAAAATAGCTCATTTTCATCAATATGAATACCTCTATTGAGTTGAAGAATTTTCTTCATTTGGATATATTCAGTTAATCAGAGATGCTTTTTTGGTCAGTAATTATGGGGTTATATCTTAAGTAACAGAAAGTTTAATCATTGGACGCTAATGGCTTCTTTGCCCTAATAGGATGATAATGATTAAGGGCAATCTAACATCTGTTACGTATTTTTCATCAGAGATTGTCAACGAATACCATTAAGTCCAAAACTAGAACAGGGCTTCTTGTGATATATTCAGTTCAGATAAAAATTTTACCTTATGAAAGTATATCATAACACACAGGTACTATTTACTGAGATCTTTACTCAATGGCAGACTATATTAAGAATTTTAGAAATTACTTATTTAGTCCTCTCTGCATCCCTGTGAAATAGCATTATTACTTTTATTTTACAGATGAGGAACTAGAGTTGAGGGAGTTCACACAAGTTGTTCAAAGTCTCACCCACTAGAAGGTGGAGCCAGGATTCAAACCAAGGTCAGTTTGACTTGAAAGCCAGTGCTTTTAATCTTAATTTTACACTGGTGAAATATCAAACATGATGTGAGGTTAACAATAATCCCTTGCTGAAGTTTAAAATGTGAGAACATTGGTCTGGCATCCCATTGACCTGCCTTAGCTCCATTGAGCAGCAAGAGCTAAACCTTCTACCTCTAAGAGAATCAGCTTGGAAGGTAAGGTCAGAAATTGCTCTGCTGTCTAAGACCAGAATTCCCAGGTGAGTCCCTGGGCCACTACTCTCTGGACCTCAGCATCAACCCCATACAATTCCCTGGAATGCCGGCTGAGGTCACCTACCCAAAAATGAGCTCAGAGACGGGCAGAAGCTCCGCCTTTCCTGCTCTTCCTCCCTGCTCTTCTGTCCCACCCACCTTGGCTCTAATATCTTGTCTATATTGGTATCAAGTCAAGTCTCAACAAGGGTAACTATAGCCCTTGGGCTCCTAGATTCCTGTTTCTCGGGGAGGCATCTAGCCTTAGTTCTATTAACTCTGACAAATCAAGCTAACCTTCTCTCCCACAAGTCTATCAGAAAAATTCCAGCATGCTTAGGGTTTGCAGATAAAATACAAGTGCCTAGTTAAATTTGAATTGCATGTGAACCAGAATGATGTTTTAGTTTAAGTATGCCCCAATACTGCATGGGATAGGCATACTTAGACTAACTATTATTTGTTATTTATGCGATATTCTCACTTTAACTGGATGTTCTGTAAGCATTTACGTGCTTATCTGGCAAACCTAGCAGGCTTAGTCACCAAGATTAGGCAAGTCTAAACGTCAAGGTGGGGAAAAGGAGATGAAATATCCAGACACTTATCATAGCAGAATACATATAATAAAGACTCTAACAGAAAACTTTACTTTAAAAGAGTTTTCCTGTTTCAGCGTCAAACTTTTATAAGCATCAGTGAAAATTGGCTTAATTATCTTGAAGTGATAAAACATGCCACAGTCCGCCTCTCTCCTGTGTACCTTGATGGCACTCAGAGCAAAATTGCTTTACTGTATCAAGAATGCTTTTCTTGTGCTTTTCTCTCGAACTGCAACCTCAGATGAGTCTTTTTTTTTTAAAAAAAAAAAGCCCGCATTACGTAGAATGAGAGGGTAAAGAAGAAAAGTCCCTGTCATTATCAAATCAAAACATCATATTTATGATCATGTAAAATAATAGTAGTGAAATATGTTGTCCAGAAATGCCAAGAGAGTTCAGAACACTTTACTCATTCTTGCAACACTCCCTGGAAGAAATTGTTACACTATGGATTTTCAAGATTAAAAAAATGTAGGTATAGATAATTACCTTCTTTGTCAAAGCAGGACATTTGAGCCACCGTGTGTTAGCCTCCCTACAAGCTCCCCAGTCCCAGCAGCTTTGCTGGTGGCCCCCAGCTTTATGGGTCCTGGTCTGATTGCCTGGAGTTACTAAAGAGTTAAAGGAACCGGAAAATAAAAGCTGAAGAAAATTCTGGCAAGTTATTTTAGAAAAGTGTCAAGGAATATCACAACTATTTAGTAACTCATCAAGTTCCCAGGGGGAGGAGGGAATGAGTAAGAAGAGCAAATTCAGCACTTCCTCAAAGCTCAGATATAAAATGTGCCTTGCCCTCAAGTGACTCGTGCAAAATAAAATTAAATCTGATATATGTAAACTAGCTCCGGTTGTTCAGGCTAAGTAAATCGTGACTTGTTTTTCCTGACACTGTATTTCTCCATCTACTACAGTGCTGCTAAGACATACAAATTCGATATGTGAGGTGGCTCCTAAATGTCATTCAAACACGCCTATTTGCCTTTGTGGGTATGTGACTCTAATTAGTCTTCATACCATCAATCTCTGAGATCATTGAAGACTCGCTTCAACTCTGTGTGTGAAGCTTTAGCCACATGCGAAGCGGCATCACAGCCAGAGACAGCATGTGTCTGGGGTCGCAGGGGCACCTTGGGAGAGGTGGCAGCCTCCGTCCTCCTTAACTGGGTAACAAGTGGTTTGAACATCCACACTGTTTGATAATGTGGTCCTGTGACTTTCTACTGCTCTGAAGCAGCGCTTTTCAATCAGTGTGCCGTAGGAGTTTTTAGAACACGAAATACCCGACTATTTAGTCAGGGGCACTGACCTCTTTTCCTCTAGATTGACAAATAAAAAAATGACAACAGCCAACACAACAATAGCCATATGGTGTGAATGAATTGGAATTATACCTATTTGTTCTGTCAGATTGGCAAAAAATAATATTTTTTGGTGTGCTGCAGAATTTTAGTTACTAGTTTACATGTGCCATGAGATGAAAAAGCTTTAAAATCATTGTTCTAAAGCAAATGCCCCCAAGTCCTTAAGTGGCACATAATGTTTCACAGTGAATGGGGCTTTTATCAGGGAGCAAATGACTCAAATTGGTATATTTGTGAACATATTTCATCTACACAAGCCCTTTAATAAAAGAGGCCTTCGGAGGTGCTGGGGGTGGGGGAAGGGGTGATGGTGGAGGAGGGTGCTGGGGGAGGAGGGTGCCTCAGACCATTTACTGTGTAAGCAGGAGTCTTTTCAGCCGGATCCCTGCATGAGAACTACCCTTAGACGGAGTAAATCCAGAGATTAGTCTGGAGTCTCTTTTGTGCACTAAAATGCAGCATATTTTGTCCATGCCTAAGCCTTTTCCTGAAAATGGGTTTCTAATATTATGTCTAAATTCCTTGTTCACTGAACCTACAAGGAACTTATGGAGCAATGGAATTAAAAGATTAAACCTCAAGCCACTTGTGCTAAGTCTTTAAATGCCTTATGGAGCACAGCTTACATAGCAACGCAGTCCACAATTGGAGTTGCACGACTCAGTTGCTTTTAGAGAGTCTTAGAGACTCAGGTGTTAGGAGAATTTTTTCTTAACTGTTTTCCTGCTGTAGGAACAGGCCCAGTGGCATTATAATCCCTCCTGGTGCATGCCATTAAGCTTGCACATGTGGCCATACACATTTATGTTGCGTATAGATTTCATTTTAAATGTTACCAGGTGACTTCATGCAATTCGGGCTTGGAGATCAGCAACCTTTTCACAGTGTGTGTAGCTCCTCACCTGATCTCATCTCACAGCCTGTAAGAGCTGGACAGCACTCTGGAAATATGCATCAGCTTCTTTTCACAGAGGAGAGAAATGAGGTCAAGAAAAGTTAATAATAATAATAATTAAGAATGGCTAACATTGGTTGTGTACTCTCTACATGCTGGAAACCACTATTTTTTAGGCATTACTTCTTTCATTCCTCACAGCAAGCCTGTGAATTCTGTACTAATATTTTCATTAATATGTGTGTGCTTTTGTACCATATCCTTCCCCTTCTCTCCTGTGGTAAAACATTTATACAGCCTTTTTCCCTTCTCTCTCTGACACCAATTGTTAGCTGTCTCTTAGATCAAGCCCATCAGAAAGCAAACTTGGAATTAGTTCTTCCCTTTTAAAGACAGAACAAAACAACAACAAAGCCTTCTCCTGACTCCACTACCCTTTCTAGCTCCCATTCTATTTCTTAATCCTTTTTGCAGAAACCCCCCCTGAAATAGCTCAGTCAATGCCTCTCACGTTGTTTCTTCTTCCATCGGTGTTTGCCCCCAGCGCTCTGCCCAAACCGCTTCTGTGCGAGTCACCAATAACCTTCATGCTACTAAGCCTGCCGGCCAATTTTCAGTCCTCATCTTATCTGACACTATCAGTAGCTTTCGACAAAATTATTTCCTCCTCCTTAAATTAGTTTTCCCCAACACTACACTTGATTTCCCCCCTATTTCCTTGCCCACCACTCCCCCTTAGCTTCTCCTGTTCACGTTGGAATGTCCCGGGCTCGGTCTTTTCACTTCCTGGTTTTCCATCCACACGTATGCATGTTTGTGGATCTCAGCAGACTCATAGCCTTAAATACTATGTATACTTCATATTTTCTGTTGGCCTTTCTAGATTGACTCTCCACCCTGCTCTCCTGGAGGCACAGCAGCGTCTTCCCTTGACCTTTATTTTTCACTTGGGTTTGTCCCATGGGAGGCACTGGCAGGAGATCAGAGGGTGGGAGGAAAGCTGGGCTGGAGTGATTACTCCCTGCCAGGTGGCCACGGATTGGCTGTGTTCCCATGTTGAAGGCCGAACCTCTTGTTAGGGCTCCCTCAGTCCCCCTCAGCCCCCCTCAGACCCCCTCTTCAGAACAGAAAGTGTTCCCTCCACTGCCTTTCACACCAGGGGTGTTAATACCTTTCAAGTATTCTACAAGTCCTTGTTGTGTCCCCTAAATTCTACCCCCAACCTTGTAAATATTTTTCTTCTCAGCTTGAATATGCATTCTATTTCCTGCCAGGATCTGGACTGATACATGGTCTACATTCTGACACTTCCAAATTCAGACCTCACTTTCTCGAACATCCAACTGCCTCCTCCTCATCTTTATTATATCTAAAACTAAACCCTGTATTTTCTTTCAAATCTATTCTACCTGCAGCCTTCACCATCCAATTGATGACACTCCAGCTTTCCAATTGCTCAGACTGAGCATCTTGAGTCATCCTTGACTCCTCTATTTTCCTAAAATATCTCATCTAATACATTAGGAAATTTTGTAGGCTCATTCTTCTGAATATAAAGGGTGGGGCAAAAGTAGGTTTATAGTTATTTGTATGGAAAATAATACAATAATTGAGAAATACTAATACAAAAGTAAACTCTGGTTTTCATACTCACAACTATAAACCTCCTTTCGCTCCACCCTGTATTAGTTCCTACCGATTCTCACTACCTCTGCTCCTGCCACCCTGCCTCAGGTCACCAGCATTTCTTCCCCCTATTTATTGCAATAAACTTTTTTTTTAATATGTTTCTCTTCTTTCACTTTTATCACCTATAGTTTACAACAGAGAATGCCGCTCCTCTGGCCAAAACCCTGCAAGGGATCCTGCATCACTCAGAGTAAAAGCTAATAATGTTCTGCCCATTGTCTGCAAGGCTGTACATGAGGTACCACTTCGATTTCCCTCAGAACTTCCCTCCTCCTTTCCCCTCTCTCACTCTGCTCCAGCCGCACCAACTTCTTTGCTGTTCCTAGAACATGCCAGGCATGCCTTCCCCCTAGGGACCTAGAGTTAGCTGTTCTCACTCTAAGAATGTTCTTCCCTCTTAGAACTATTTGGCTAATTCCTTCAACTCCTTCAAGTCTTTGCTCAAAAGTTCCCTTCAAAAGGAGGCCAACTCTTACCACCCAGTTTAAATGGCAACTTCTCTTCCTGCCAGCTCTCCCAATTGCCTTTACTCTGCTCCACGTTTTTTTTCCTTGTACAAAGCATGCATCATGCATGAACACTCTGTTATTTATTTAATACGTTCATTGATTGCAGTGTCACTCCCCCCACACAAAACTATAACTACTTCAAGGGTAAAGATCTTTTTCAAAGAAGACACAAAACAAATTGGAAAATAATTTGACTTGAATGAAAATGAAACCAAAACATATCAAAATTTGTGGAAGGCCGCTATAAAAAATTTTTTTGAGTTAATACGATAAGCCAAGCACTGTCTTCTTTGACTCATGAGGTATGTATAAGTTTGCAGTTCAATATCCAAGCATTTAGGGATTTCCAGACAGCATTCTTTCATCGATTTCTAGTTAAATCCTGTTGTAGTCAGAAAACACACTTGGTATGGGTTTAATTCTTTTAATTTTTTAAGGTTAATTTTTTATGGCCTAGATCATGGTCTCTGTTGGTGAATGTTCCATGTCCATTTGAAATGAGTGTGTATTTTGTTGTTACTAGGTAGAGGATCCTAAATGGCAATTATGTTAAACTTATCGACACTTATTATTCTGTACCCTCACTGATTTTTCTCTTTGTTCTCTTGCCTACTGAGAGGAGTGTTAAGTCTTCACTTATAATTGTGGACTTATTTGTTTTTCATTTCTTTCAAATCTAACAGTTATTGCTTCAGGTATTTTGATTCTGTTGACATACACATAAACATTTAGCAGTATAATATCCTCTAGGCCCATCCATGCTGTCACATACGGTAAGACTGCCTTCCTTTTTATGGCCGAGTACCACAACTTTTGTATCCACTCAACTATTGACGGGCACTTGGGTTGCTTTCATATCTTGGTTATTGTAAATAATGCTACAATGAATATAGTCAGACAGAGAAAGACAAATATCATGATTTTACTTACATGCAGAATCTGAAGAACAAAATAAATTAATAACAACAACAACAACAAAAAAAGACAGAAACAGACAGATACAGAGAATAAACTGATGACTGCCAGAGGGCAGAAAGCCTGGGGGAGCTCAGTGAAAACGTTGAAGGGATTAAGAAGTATAAATTTGTAGTTAAAAAATAGTCATGGGGATATAAAGTACAGCATAGCGAATACGAGACAGGCGGACCAAAAAAATCTGGAATTATCTTCTGGAGAGCAGGCCCCTTGTAGTACAGGCTTCCCCTGCTAGGTGAGTGTTCTAGGAACCCTCTGTATCACTGTACCAGCTGGTGGTGTTGTGAGAGGCTGTGTTAGGCTCCAGTGAATTTTTCTGAAGACTCTTCCAACATGTTTGCTCATTTCATGATGGGTAATTTACAAGTGCACCTGCCCACCTTGTGCTGAGTGTTCAGTAGTTTTTGACCAAAGATGGCATGACCCCTGTGCCCCACCCAGATGAAAAATTTCCTCAAAGAGGAAATGTTTTGCTGATGTAGTAGAGGTGAAACAAATAATGGCAGAAGTACTAAAAGTCATAAAAATTGACAAATTCAAAAACTGTGTTGAGCAGCGGAAAAAATCCTCTATAGGTGTATTGCATCAAATGGAGAGTACTTTGAAGGTGACTGAAGTTTAAACATATAAGAATAAATACATAACTTTATATGAAGAAATTCCATTTGTTTGAGTGCCCACTCATATAGTCAATAATATTATAATAATGACATATGGTGTTAGGCGGGTACTGGAAATACTGGAGGGATCAGTTTGTAAAGTATATGATTGCCCAACCACTATGCTGTATACCTGAAATGAATATAGAATAATATTGAATGTAAAATAATATTGAATATAAAAAAATTGAAAAATGAAATTAAAAAAACTTAGTAGTACTATGGCTTCTTGATAATTGACTTGTCTCTACACATAATATAATATTCCTCTTTACACTTGAAAGCATAACTTGTTTTAAAATCAACTTTGTGTTATATTATTATAGCTGCTTCAGTTTTTTAAAAAAGAAATAGTATATCTTTTTACACCATTATATGAGGTTTATCCAGAAAAAGTCCAGCCACTGTTAATATAATGAGAATGGTTTGTGTGACATCGAGGTAACCTGGCAGCCAAGGAGAGTGGACTGGAATGCACCTGTGTGAACAATGACGACTTCACTGTACTAGTCAGTTTAGGCAGTAAGTGCTGTTGAGTGAGCACATGTACTGTGTGGCCGTGACATTCAAAATGACTGAGTGAGCAGAGCAATGAGTCTGTATCAAATTTTGTGTTGAGCTTGAACGTTCCTCTGTGGAAACTATCCAGATGATTCAGAAGGCTGCAGCTGTGGGCAACCGGTGATTGGCAGCTTCATCATGACAACATGCCTGTTCATGCACCACGTCTCGTGCAGTCTTTTGGCAAAACATGAAATCACTCAGCTGACTGAGTCTGCCTACAGCCCAGATTTGGTGACTTGTGACTTCTGGCTTTTCCTAAAACTACAATCACCTTTGAAAGGGAAGAGATTTCAGACCATCAATGAGATTCAGGAAAACATGACAGGGCAGCTGATGGCTATTGGGGGACTTGTGTGAGGTCCCGAGGTGCCTACCTTGAAGGGGACTGAGGCATCATTGTCCTGTGTACAATGTTTCTTGTATCTTCTTCAATAAATGTCTCTATTTTTCACATTACATGGCTGGATACCTTCTGGAAAGACTACTAAACTGCCTATGTTTTTGTATTTTAAGTGGGTTTCTTCTATAACATATAGCATGTTGTTGAGTACTGCTTTTTATTCTAGTCTAACAATCTCTGCCTCTAATAGGGGCTTTTAGACAATTTATATTAATGTAATTATTGATACGGTTGGGTTTAAATCTTCCGTCTTTTCATTTATTTGTCTTATCTCCTTTTTTTCTATTTTCTGGTATTTTTCCTTATTTAACTATTTTTCATAACTCCATTTATAACCACTTTTTAATTTTTCTAATGATCATTTTAGGTCTTATAATATCCATCTTGCACTTCTCACTGTTCACCTTCAGACATCAGCTCCTCCTACGGTGGAAGAGCCTGAAATACCACGTGTCTGCTTGTCATTGTCATTGTCACCTACTTCCTCCTCCCACGGTACTGTCGCTGTGCATTTTACTCCTGGGCACGAGCCACTCTGTCTCCATCGTCACTGCTTTACTTTATAGCAGAGACAGTAAACCGTAATCTGCAGACCAAATCCTGCCCACGGCTTGTTTTCATATGGCCTGGGAGCTGAGAATAGTTTTTGTATTTGTGATGGGTTGTGTAAAAAATAATAACAAAGCATACACAATAGGAAATATATATGGCTTGCAAAACCTTAAATATTATTTTGGCCCTTTACAGAAAAACTTGTGTCCACCCTTGTCTTAATCAATTATCTTTGAAAAAATAATGAAATTCAGAAAAATATCTTTTACATGTACTCTTATTTTTTTTTAGTATTTATGGTACTCTTCATTTTTAAATGTAGCTCCAAATTTGTATCTGGTATTATTTTTCTCCTATGTAAAGAACTCCCTGTATTATTTCTTGCTGTTCAGCTATTCTTTGGCAGTGAATTTTCTCAGTCTTTATTTTAAAAAGAATGTCTTTAGCTCACTTTCACCGTCCGTAGGTATTTTCGGTGTGTGTAGATCTGGGTCAGCACTTCCTCCTTTCAGCACTCGGTTCATTGTCCTCTGACTTGCAAAGTCAGTCAGTAATGAAGATCAGATTTCTGATGAGTAATCGGCTGTAATTCTTTGTTCGTCTATATGTAATGTTTCTTTTTGCTTTGGCTGCCTGCAAATTTCTCTCTCTCTCTCTGGTTTGTAGCAAGTTTGATGAGTGGTGTGAATATCTGTCTTTGTGTTTGCCCTGTTTGAGGCTCCCTGCACCTCTTAGATCTGTGACATGTTGTCTTTCACTAATTTAGGAAAATTTGAAGACATTTTCTTCTCAAATATTTCTTCTATTCCATTTTCTTTTCTCTTTTTGGGACTCCACTTTTAGGTATGTTAGAAACTGGGGCTGTGGCCGGGTGGTTGCCGGAGGGAAGGGGGATGGGAGGTGGAGGGGGCTAACACGTGGTGGCGGAAGATGATCTGACTTGGGGTGGTGGGCACACAGTGCAATACACAGATCATGTGTCATAGAAATGTACACTTGAAACCTGTACTGTCCTACTAACCATGTCACCCCAATGCATTTAGTACAAATTTAAAAGAAAAGAAATTTTGCTCAGCTTTTGGATACCTTGTTCTTTTCTTTAAAAATATTCTTTTTTCTCTTTGTGTTTTATTTTAAATCATTTCTATTGATCTGTCTTCAGATTCACTGATAGTTCTTTTTGGCTGTGTCAAGCATGGGGTCTCTCCGTGCTCCTGCCCCTCCGCGTGGCTGGCTGACGGCTGCCACTCACTGCCATTGTTATAGTGGAGGCCGATGGGCTTCTCTTTTCTTGGCCTGAACCTTAAGCAGAACTTGTTTTCCTTGTCTTTGGAGGTGGTACTTTTTTCAGCATTCCTTCCCTCTCCCATGTTGCTTGTACAAATCCTGCCTTCTATGTGTGGTTGATCTGGGGTGAGATAGAGATTTTTCCTGAACCCTGTAGTAACCGACTTCTGCTTACTGGTGCAGAGCCCTCAGGAGCAGAAGGCTTACCTCCACAACAGGGGTGGATCTGCGCCTGAGTTCTACGCCCTGAGGGACGCAGGCTTTGTTTCTACTCGTTCCCCAGAAGCAATGGTGTTTTCCTTGGGCTTTGGGGATGAGACAGTTCGTTGTCCTTCTCCAGAGGCTTCAGAAAAAAGAAGGGTCCTAAAGAGTAAAGGATATGGATATTTGTCTACCAACTCCTGTGATTTGTTTAGGCCTATTCCAGAGAGCATTAACTCCCTGGCACCTTTGGCCTGGCCCAAATGTGAGTCATGCATCTCCTATCGTTGAAAACAACCCCTGGCAGACAGTCTTGGGTGCTTTCAGTAGGAGGAACAGTGAGTGCTGAATCAGTGTGGTCAAGGCCCCGGCTCTGACTGCTACCCATGCCCCGCCAGGTGACAGAAACACCCACTCTGTCCGCCTCTCCCAAACCCCAGCTGGTGGTCTGGGCATCTGTGAATGATGTATGATCAGGCTTTGTGACTCAAGTGAGCTGAAGTGAGCCAAAGTTAAAAATTCTAGGCAGAAGAAACATTTTAAGCTGAGAGGCCATCAAACACCGAAGCCTTCCTGACATATAACAATGGAAATCTATGACTTTTTCTCCTCTGATCAAGTTTCAGATAGATAACGAAGTTGAGAAACAGTACAAGTTTTTCTAGAGAAGGGCTGGAGCCACGAATGAAAAAATAGTAGTTTCCTTGTACATGTTAGGGAACATGTCATTGGTGTGTAGGGGGCTATGAAGCCACATTACATAGGAATGGCTACTACTGTTTATAACACCAGCTTCAAATACTATAAATAAATTGAAGGGCAGACAATGGAAGGGGAAAATATAGCTGGAGTCAAGGTATATTTAACTATACTACCCCAGCACTGACCCCGCCAGAAGTGGTAAAACCACAGCAGATCCTGATTCTGGGGTGAGTGAGTCACAGGTGCCTATGGAACAGGCCTAGAGGAAGCAGAACTGGATTTCTCTCTTTACAAAAGCTCTGGTTATGAGCCAGGTATGCAAGCCTTGAGGAGTGGCCTAATTTGGGGGAAGTATACTGTGGGGAGAGTAGATATCTGTTCTTTCTAATATTCTACACCCATTCACTTGACTCCTTGTAAAAATGCTCGCTTTTCTCTTTGAGAAACAGCTGTCAACTCCTGAGCTTCCTTCCAGTGGAGCTGACTCTGCCCTCAGCTCAGGGGCGGACCTGTGGCTCCAGCCTGACAATCAAAGCATTTCGTTCTGTAGTCACCATGGTTTGCTTGTAGCTGGGTGCCTGATGCAATCAGAATCAACGAGGAGGAATTACATTCTGCTGTGATTATAGGAGAGAGAGGCATACTCTCTTTTCTGGTGAATTTGACCCAGAGGACGTGAGCCTGGAGTTACAGAGGGTCCTGATAAAGGGTTTCAGGGTGAAGCCACAGAATAGAAAGGAGGGCCAAGAAATGAAAAACTGGTAACATTGTTCCCCCTTTCTGGAGTCAGTACAACCCTGGACTTTTAGCTACGTGGACTGAGAAATTCCCATTTTTGTTCGCTGCTTTGAGTTGAAATTTCTGTCGCTTGCAAGCAAAATATTTCCTCCTGACTGAGAGATCGGATCAGCAAAACTTCCAGGGGCTACAAGGCCATGGGAAATACCATGCTCACCTGGAGCTTTAGTAGTTATAAAGTAGTTATACTACTTATCTGGGTTGTTTGACTAAAGAAGCCAAGTTATGGTACCAAGGAGGCCAACTTCAGGACAATTAAATTTTTATTGCTTTAAATAAACTTTTTATTTTAGAGTAATTATATATTTACCAAAAAATTGCAAAGACATTACAGAGAGTTCCCATAAACTCTTTGCCTGGTTTTCTCTACTGTTCACATTTCACATAACGATGGCACATTGTCAAAGCAGCGGTATGTTGCTATTGTCTAAACTATAGATTTAATTTGGGTTTCACATTTCTCCCACTGTCTCTTCTGTGTCCGAGGGTTCCGTCTAAGATACCACATTGCTTTTAGTTGTCATAGCTTCTTAATATTCTGTGATCTGAAGCAGTTTCTTCATTTTTCTCTTTTTTTTTCTGACCTTGACAATTATGAAGAGAGTTGGTCTTGTATTTTGTGGAATGTCCTTCAATTTGAGTTTTTCTGATGCTTTTTGCGTGATTAGAATGAGATGATGGGTTTGGGGGAAGAACACCACGGAGGTGAAGTAGGTAAAATGCTAGCAGAGTTGATTAGATGATGAGGAGATGAATACATTGTGCGCACCACTGAGCTAAGGAGGCCTCTAAGTGTGGGATATGGTGGTTTTCCAAGGGCTGGCTGTCACTCAGAGTCATGTTGCACTAAATACTGAGCACAGAGCTCTGTATTTCATTTGCTATGAGGCTTTTCACAATCATGTAAATGAGCAAATTTGAATAAGCTTTTATTTTCTAAAAATTCAAGGCAAAGAGATACAAATTTATTTCAATAAGTGAAAAACCAGGCCTTCCCAAACCAAAACTGGAACAGCCCCATTATTCCTTCTTACTGTTTGGAGAAAGGCACCTTCATTTTTGCAAAGACCTCTCTACTCTGCGAGTCCTGTGATGGAATTTCTGCCTGTGCCTCCAAATGATTTTACAAAAGGTTTCAGCAGTGCTGCAGACTGAATGTCTGTGCCTCCCCCAGTCTGCCTTCCCAACCCTGGGCCAACTTATAAGTTGAAATCCTAACTCCCAACGTGATAGTATTAGGATGTGGGGGGTCTTTCGGAGGTTATTAGGTCATGAAACTGGAGCCCTCACCAATGGTATTAGTGCCCTTATAAAAGAGGCCCCAGAGGGTTCCCTTACTCCCTTCCACCATGTGAGGACATAAAGAGAAGACAGCTGGCTATGAACCAGGAAACAGGTTTTCACCAGACAACAAATTTGTAGGAACTTTGACTTGGACTTCTCAGCCTCCAGAGCTGTTAGCAACACATTTCTGTTGTTTGTAAGCAACCAGCTTATGGTGCTTTGTTATAGCAGCCCAGATGGACTAAGGCAAAAGTTATGACCAAATTCTTTCATATATTGAAAACATGCACACCCCCCCACACACACTCTTGCTCACACACCAATATCAAAAGTTATATGGTCTCAAAGAGAAATGCATTATTAAATTTTCTTGCTATATTGTCATGAGATAGTAACTAGATCACCCACTTCCTCCTCTCTGCTAATCCATCAATGACTGAGATAGTTACTGAACTCACGGGGCAAAGCGCTGGGAAAAGTCAATAGTAGAGAAACAAAGTGCTCAGCCCTGACCCATATGCCTTCTGTTCTGACACAGATAGTTATAATCCACATGTCCAAATCAGGTCATGCATGTGAAGCATTGTGAGGTATGTGTAACAAGGTTGAAATTTAACTTTTAAAAGAATTCTGCTGCCGAGGACTCGGAAAACAATACAACTTACTTTCTGCATCTTCTTATCCACTACTCAGCTTATATTCCTGAGGTATGGCAAATTTTCCTCAGTTAGGAATAATTTTTTTAAAAAAATTCTAAGATCGAAAAGTCAAGTTTTCCAGAAAAAAAAATTTTTGTTTTTTTTTTTAAATATTTTATTTATTTATTTTTAGAGAGAGGGGAAGGGAGGGAGAAAGAGAGAGAAACAGCAATGTATGGTTGCCTCTCACATGACCCTCACTGGGGAGCTGGCCTGCAACCCAGGCATGTGCCCTGACTGGGAAGCAAACTGGGACCCTTTGGTTCCCAGCCCGCGCTCAATCCACTGAGCTACACCAGCCAGGGCTGCTTTTCTTGATATACATGTGCACATAGGTATAAGTCTTTAAAATGGTGGCCCATTGAATATAGGCATTTTTTGGTTTGGTTTGAAGGGCATTTTCAAATATTTTCAAATGATCACCAACTTCTGAAATTTGGAAGAATTCCCCTAAAAACATATACTCTTGGCTTCTTTTGTCGAGCCAAAAGACTTCGTATTGTTGGGTAGTGCTACACCTTGTAGACAGTGCACATAGTTCCTAACTCGTCGGTCTTATACTTGGCTAGCTTTACTCATTTGTTTTCAAGGTGTGGTCAAGAAATTACAATTTCTGGTCTACAGCTACCCAGATAATTAAGGTGGATTGTCTGGAGGGCCAAAGGAAATGGAGGTTTATGCTTTGAGGGTAAAGAAGGGAGAGGTTGAAACCCAATAGAGTTGCATCTCCCAGGGATGGAATAGGGACAAGGGGGAGGGTGGCAAAGAGCTGTGGAGGAAGGCAGTTGTCTGAGGCAGCTGGCTGCAGAAGGGGCAGGACCCTGGGAGCCCTGGGGGCCATACTTCCTAGTTAAAAGTCTTCAGTAAGCAAGCTTGCCGCAAAAGACTAGAGCCACCACAAAACTGTCATCTTTTTCTCAGCCCTCGGGGGGCTCTGCAAAGAAAAATGGAAGTAGCAACTTCCAAAACCCGAGACACAGTTCTGCTTCCATTTTCTAGGACCTGTGTATGCCTGAAAGAGCGTGAGAGTCCCCCCAAACCACTGACAGTGCAACTGGACTGATTTTGGAGGGCAAAGATTGAAGTCAGACTTGATTAGATATATAAAAATTATAATAGGCAATATTATCTTTCTCCCAAGGTTTGGAACAACTTACTCCTGTGAATCACAATGTAAACCTTGCCTTTTCTTTAAGAGAACACAGATTCTTGATTTAATAAAAAGCAAGGAAGCATAGTAAGATAGTAATTAAATTGATTATGTTCAACTACATAGACAATTAAGTTCATATTCAAGACTAAGTGATTGAACTAGATGGTCTCCAAGCATTTTCCTTGGTTTTAAAATACAAAATACTATTAATCTAAGAGAATATTCAGAATAGACTTGGTGAATGGAGGTTGAATTATATAGGCTGGCAGGGAGAATAATTTAGCAGCCAGGCATATAAGAATGGAGATGCAGATATCCATCTTCATTTGGAAGCCACTGTCACTTAACAGACAAATACATTGTATGGCAAAGGTTTACATTTAAAGCAAACGGTGATTCTTAAACTAAAATTGACAGTTTACTAAGTTAGAATTTACTATAGACCTCTCTTTTCAACTGTGAATAATTTTATTTCTTTCCATCCTGATAAACAGGTTTTATTTCTGACTCACATATACACACAACCGACTCCTAGACATTTCCCCTGCCAAGTCCCATTGGCATTTCAGACTCATGTGATCAAAATGGCCCCCAAACCCCTAATCCTTTCAAAGTGCCCCTCTTCTCTATCCCATTTTCCCCTGAACTAGACACCTGAGAGCCACCAAATACATCGTCATAATCCCATATCTAGTTAGTGGCCAGATCCTGTGGTCTCTATATCCTTAACTCTTCAAGGCCATGAAACTGCCCTTTATCCTCCCAGCTGCTCATTTTTATCTCCCCAAATAATCATTATCTCTGGCCAAAACCATTGCACGAATCTCTTAAGTAAATTTAACCTCCTGTTTTTAATTCTATTGACATCTGCATACTGCTGCTAGAATGACCTCTTCATAATTTATTAAAGAATGTACTGAAGTACAGACACTTTAGAAGACAGTTCAGCAGTCTCTAACAAAGCTAAATATATTCATAGCATATAGTCCGGCAATTATGCTCTTTGGCATTTACCTAGATGATTTCAAGTCTTATATCTACACAAAAACCTGCATAGGAATGTTTATGGAAGCTTTATTCACAATTACCAACAACTAGAAGAAACAAAGATGTCCCTCAACAGGTGAATGGGTAAACAAACTGTGGTATGTCCATTAAAATGGAATACTATTTGGAAATAAAAATAAAGAATGAGCTTTCAGACCTTGCAAAGACATACATGAATTTTAAATGTATTTTGCTAAGTGAAAAAAGCCACTCAGAAAAGGTTACATATTATATGATTTCCTTTATATGACATTCTGAAAAAAGCAAAACTAAAGAGATGGTAAACAAATAGTGTTTGACAGGGGTTCAGTGTTTGGGAAGAAGGAAGAGTTGACTAGGTAAAGCACAAGAGATATTTTACGATGATGAAACCATTGTGTATGATAATGTAATGGTGGACAGATGACACTATGCATTTGTCAAAACCCATAAAACTTTACAGTGACTGAATATTAATGTATGCAAATTTTAAAAATAATTTAGGAGGTCAGGAAATTCTAGGAATAGAATTCAGACTATGGCAAAAGACTCTAACTCTATTATAAATATCTGAAACAACCTCACTGAAGGAGGTGAAAAAGGTGCCAGCAAGTAGTTTTAGAAATTATTGGAATCTGTAAGATTTAAGGCAAAAGGTGCTGTGCATAAGCACTGTAATCTAGTGAATGAAGTTGTTTCCCATGGGTGTATGGGTTAATTCTGAAACCACTATACACGTATAATGGAATTGAACTACTAAGTAAATGGGTGGCAGATGGTGGGAGACAGATTTCTTGCTGTTGCAGTGGGAAGTTTCAGATAAGCAAGGGGGAGGAGGCTAGCATGATTTTGTGGTAATATATTAGAGTTTGAAACATGGGTGTAAACTCATGTTAAGCTTGATATAGATACAGATGGTCACATATAGAAATATTTATGGAAATGTGTACATACATGGGTTAGTAAACAAATGTATTTCCTTGCTCTTTCAGCTGAGAGACCTAGAAGCAATGACCCACCAGTAGCAAGGAGCATACCAAGTGCCTAGATCTTGGTTTCTAATCTGATTCTTCATTAAAAGGAACCAGAGCCCCTTAAAAATAGCCAGTTCTAGGAATGGGGAAGGAAATTTATATGATAAGTTTTAAGCATCTTCTCATGCCAGAAAGTAAGGATGTGAGGAGAAGATACACAGAGACACACACCACACACAATAATGGCCAAAGCTGGAGCAATTTGGGCTAAAAAATAAATAAAGTAGTATTAGATAAGACGACAAAGTATAAAATATATAACCATGAGTTATATTATTGAATAAATAAGTAAATGGGTAAGAATATCTCATGCAGAAACAATCCATATAATTTATGTAGATACTCCAACTTCAGGGAAGTAAAGCATAAACCCCTACTTCTTATTTGCGGACTGTGCAGTTATTTCCTTCTAAAAACATATTATGCAAAGGGCAAATAAAAATATAACTTTAAAGAGGAGAAACCTGACAAAATCTAGCTTAGCCAGGTGATTAGGGTGAACATAAAAGTGATAAGTCATGTTGATAATATGCATCCTTGATATGATGTGATAAAACGACATTTTGTTTTTGTGGTGTTCCTCTCCCAAACAAATAACCACAGTGTAATCACGAGAAAATAATCAGATAGATTCCAATTAGGGACATTCTACAAAATCCCTCACCAGCACTCCTCAAAACCCTCAGGGTTATTAAATACAAGGGAAGTCTGAGAAATAGCCATAGTCAAGAGGAGCCGAGGGAGACATGGCGACTGAATGGGGTATGATACCGCGATGGAATCCTGACGTAGAAAGATAGCATTCCCTAGAAATGGAAAATCTGAGTAAAGTGAGGACTTCAGTTAACAATAATGTATCAATACTCATTCATTTGTCATGAAAAATGAACCATGCTAATATAAGACATTAAAAGTAGAAGACATTGGCTGTTGGATATATGGTAACTCTCCGTTTTATATTTGTCGTTTTTCTGCTTATATAAATCTTTTAAATTAAAAACCCACTTTAAAAGATGCAGTGTTGCCCTGACCCGTGTGGCTCGGTTAGTTGGGCGTCATCCCTCAAAGTGAAGTGTTGCCTCAGTGGCGAGTTCGGTCCCAGGTAGGGGCATGTGTGGGAGGCAACCGATAGGTGTTTCTCTCTCACACTGATGTTTCCCACCCCTCTTTCTCCCTCCCTTCCCCTGTCTCAATAAATACATAAAACCTTTTAAAAAATGCAGTGTCTACTATGTGCCAGGCATTGAGCACTGGGAATACAGATGATAGCCTCAATATAAAAATTATTGTCTGGTCAGTGAGACAGATGTTAGTAAATAATCGTATAAATAATTATATAAATATTATTAATTTTATCCTCAACTGAGGACATGCTTACTGATTTTAGAGAGGGGGGAAAGGAGGGAGGAAGAGAGGGAGAGAACATCCATGTGAGAGAGAAACATCCATCAGTTGCCGCTCACACACGCTTCAACCAGGGACAAACCCACAACCAAACTATATGCCCTGACTGGGAATTTAGCTTGTAGCCTTTTGGTCTACAGGACGATGCTCCAACCAACTGAGCCATGATGGCCAGGGCATAAATATTATTAACTTTGTTAAAGAAAATTACTGAGTGATATAATAATCTAATAGAAGATTTAATCTAATCTGATGGTCATGTGAATTTTACCAACAAAATGACATTCAAATAAAGTAAGAATTATTCAAGTGTGGGTGGGGAAAGGACTAGGGAGTAGAAAAAATCTGGAAACAACAGGAATAGCACGTGGCAAAGACCCAAGGCAGGAGGAAATCCACAGTTTGATGGAGCAGTGAAGATGTCATTGTTCTTAGAGTTTTGAGCTCAAGACGAGATGGAGGGGTAGGGGGGAGACAGACCAGATCTTTAAGTGGTTCATAACTTGGGACTCAGAGATGCCCAATGAGCTGATACATAGAACTTTTTATTTCAACAAAACTGATTTTCTTTGTAACCGCTTGTACTTTATTTTATGTATGTATGGTAATATATATTTTCTGAGGAAGAGTTCATAGGCTTTAGCAGACTCTAAAAGGAGACCAAGATGATTAAAGATATTAAACTTTTAGCATCTTTAAGATGTTAAAGATATTAAAGTTTACCCCAAGTATAAATGAGAAACCACTGAAACATTTTAAGCTGTTTAAAACCCTTCATTGGTTAAACTTGCCTATAGGAAAGTCCAAATTCCTTAGCAAGTCTCACAAGAGTCTCCATGAAATTGTCACCACAGACTTTTCCAGCTTTTCGTTGCTGCTGTTCCACATTTGCTCCCTAGTTATCCATCTTGTTTTATACACAAATCCTACCAAACCTTTTGAGGTCATCAGGCAAGACCTGCTGTTTCCTGTGTTCTCACTTATGCTCATGCTGTTTCCTGTGCCAGAAAAGTCTTCTTTATCCTAGACTTGGGTCAACAATAACATTCTCTGTAAACCCTTTCCTGTCTCTTCGGATTGACATGAAGCTCGCTTCTTTTGTGGCCTATTAGGCCCTCGGTGTGGTAGGCAGAATAAATGGCTCCCCAAATGTCCACACCCTAATTCTGGGACCTTTGAAATAGGTTACTTTACATAGAGAAAAGGTCTTTGCAGATGTGATACAGTTAAAATTTTGAGATAGAAAGATTATCCTAAATTATCTGGTATGCTCAATGCAAACACAGTGGTCGTTACAAGAGGGAAGCAGGAGTGCCAGAGCGACAGGAGATGACAGCACAATCAGAGGAGGGGGGTGAGGAAGGGGAAGAAAAGAGATTTGCATGACAGATGCTACTCTGCTGGCTTTGGGGATGGAGGATGGGATCCCAACCAACGAATGTGGGCGGCTTCTAGAAGCTGAAAAAGGCAAGGGGGCAGGTTCTCCCCTAGAGCTTCCAGAAGGAATTTCTCCCTACACTTTGATTTTAGAACTTCTGAACTCCAAATCTCTAAGATAATAAATTTGTGTTGTTTTAAGCCACTAAATTTTTGGTAATTTGTAACAGTAGTAATAAGATAGTACATTAGATATACATTTATCTGGTTTCTCTTACAGGTTACTACAGTTATTTATGCTTTGCAATTAGCTATTACTTACTCAATTACCCATTCTACCTCAATATGTATTGAGGGTCTTCTATGGGCATGGTCCTGCTCACAGTGCTGGGATACAGTCATGGACAGAACAGATAAAGTTCCTGATCTCCTCGAGATTACAGCCCAATCTGGCACATAATAAGTTTTTAAAAACATTTGTTAAATGAATAAATCAAGGCAGTTTTATAATTATAGACATTATTTGTATCACTTTGTGTAAAAGTTCCACAGAAAATGGTAATAATGTAGTTAAACAGAGATGGTAAGACCATGGTCAAATTTTACACCAAAGTAAGTTCTATACCATTGCTTCTGAATAAGGAGGAATTCATAGAAAGTGCAAATTCTTATCATTTGTTTTTCAGCTCCCCCAAAACCAAATGAACACATCAGGGTGAATATTGTACATTTCACACATGCAACTGATCTGGGGTGATGAGACTTGGGCTGATGCATCTTTGTATAATTTGGCTTGCCCTTGAAGACAATTTGGCTTAACTTGAGAACAAATTCCAAACAAGTAAATAATTGAATGGACCCTCACAAATTCTTAGAAGCATGTTTAGGGGTTGACTTTTATCATAGTGGCCAAGAAATACAACTAGTGTACCAACATTGCATAGTGAACACAAAGAATATTGCTTCTATTCTGTTTTCAGTGATAAACCCAGAGACCCAGAGAACATTCACAGTAAGCTCTGAGCTTCAAAATGGCCTTCCCCTTTCTTCTCGGTGTTGTGCCTACCAAAAGCTAAAAATCTAACCAATCACTAATTGTTTAGTAGACACTAAATCTCTGGTTTTCCCCCAGGCTTAGGCTCCCAATTCTGAGAATCAAAGACCACTCAGATTTCATTTTAATATCAAGACCAGTCTTGAAACTTTTATTTGTACTCACAGGAGATGCAATTTTAGTAAAGATATTTAGGGTCCAGGTAAAGATAATACCTTTTCCCCTCAGCGTCTAACGAAAATGATAACATGGAGTAAGAAAATTATGAACCCATAAGAGTAAGAGAAAGGAAGACATTACATGGGTGCATATGAGGTTTTTGTTTTTGATTTACTTTGCTGTGGGAATGGGTTTAGTATTTGGGAGAGTACATGTATATCCTATCTTTTTTTCTCTAGTTCACATACACTACTATTATGTCTATTCACAATAGAACAAAAATGATGACTCCAAAAACTATGAACAATTCTGCTTGGTCAGCCTGAGGTCATAGTCCTATCAGAGCAGCCTACCTACTACCTGCTGAGGCTTCCATGGTGCACGTGAGATCTAAAGCTGTCAAGTTGCAAATAGGGGTGTGGTAACTGACTGAGCAGGTGGAAGGGCCATGATTTATAATCCTTAGAGAGAGGAAGGCTAGCCGAAGTAAATAGATTAGCACAGCAGAACTAGCAGAAGCCTCCGAAGAATTTGGAGGAACCAGAGGTGGAGATGAGGCCCTAGATGGAGCAAACAGGACCCGAATTAAAGACTGTATAAGACTGACACCCCCAACACCAGCCCCTCCACAAAAAGGGCACTAGGTCAAAATTCGATGCTTGTCTCCTAACACGCCCACTGTTGCCACACAGGAGTGTTATTATCTAGAGCAGAGGCAGGTTTACTATGAAGGTAATAAAGCTTTAATTTCAAAAGTCCCTCATCTGTATGGGCCCTTTTTAAGAGAGAGGGCCTAGGAAGGGTCACATATATTTTTTTAACTTTGCAAAATTAAAATACGCTAATCACATTTATGACAACTATCCCTTTGCAATTCAAGTTCCTCTCCATCACACCCTTTCTAATTTCCACACTTTGGAGTGGCTATGGGCATACTGGAGGCATGCCTATGGGAAAGTCGAGTTGGAGATGCATTTAATTTGGATTTACTAGGATATGTTTATGTGTTTTAGAGGTACTTCTGTGTATAATTAGTGTTGTTAGCCATCCCCATATAGAGAGGGCCACCCATTGTATCAACTATCATTTGTTAACTAAATCTGCATTTTGGCCTAAAGATTCAGGGACAAAAGTTACACAATGGTATGAATGTGTCTTCTGTGTGTCCAGCACAGGGAATGAGAAAATAATAGAGAATAAACAAGCTAGTCTATGGAAAATTCTTCCAATTATTAAACATACAAATAGTAAGCAGAAGATTTTTGTTACCATTAGTATTTGGTCAAATGAAAATTCTCTTTTGTCAGAAACATACTTGATAATGCAATGTGTATGATTATAAATGCACCGTATATATTTTTATGGGATTGAACAAAATAGAGTAAGTCAGGATTCCCGTGTGTGGACACACACACACGTACATACAGTGAGTGTGTATGAGAGAAGTCATATGGTTTAGGTATCGCAGTTTAGAATCAGATTATCTTCAAGGCAAAATGGCCTCACACAACAGGTGGCTTTAGTGTCTAAATTCCTATAAATTCAAGAATAAGACAAAATATGTAGTATCGGTATTTATTTAAAAACTGAAATAAAATTAAGATAAGCATTTAAAGGAGTATGAAATAAAACTTCTGTGACAACTGAAATTGGTAGAAATTATTCTGAGATAAAGAAATAACTTGAAACAGGCAATTTTCAGGTTACACTAAAGCAATAGTTCATTAAAAGAGAGGAAAATTTTTAAATAGAAATGATGGCTTTTGGACAATTTGATAATTCAATTAAAAACTGAGAATCACATGCACACATTGGAACCAATTTTAATTTCTGGCTGTTTTACATGAAATATTGATGTTGTAAAGATAACATGAAATTCATAACATGCCACCATGGTGGAGACACTGATGACAAGCTGGTTAACAAATGCCGTCAATTTAAAGATGTTTTAGGACTCGGCATTACACAAAGCACTTTGAAATGCCCTGAAATCTCACACCTTATAATGGAAGAAATGTAATAGAGAGCTCCCCAAATTCGGCAGCAACCTTAATTTACAACATTACTAATGAATTGTGAAGCTGAAAAGAATATCTTTAAACTATCAATATAGTTTTTAAATGCGATCAACTAGAGAAATATTTATCCTAGTTTCTGTACAGAAATGATATTATATAATTGTTACATAAAGAGGCAAAGAGCCTACAGGAAAAAAAAACATGTAGGAGAAATATTATCACAGAATGAATTAATAAAAATTGTCACTTCCCTGGATTTTGTGACATTGATAGAATTTGTCAGTTTTTTGAAATGTGCCATTTTTTGTAACTTTTTTGATTACAAATAGTCACTTTCATACTAAATTGGATTCATGATTTGGCATTCTTTTCATTTAAGATAGTCTCGTATTGTAAAAGTTTCAGGCTCCACAAAGACCTCTGTCTGTCTCTTCTTACGGCATCAAAAGAGAATGGGCTTGGGGCTCCCAAGGAGATGCGGGCCTGAGCCGAGGATCAGCTGGAAGTCTGCGGATCTGCCTGCACTGAGCTCTGTGCTGTCACTCAGCAGGGAGGCTGCAAGTCTGCAGGCCTTATCCACAAGTGTGGAGCTCTAGCTAACTCTTAAACACCATGATTAAAAAGAAAGAAGAAAGTAAAATATGTCAGAGAGGACTGTAGAGAATTCTATGAACACATGCAATTGTTACATAAATTGACTTACAAATATGTTAATATTTCAGCATTTCCCCTATTCTCTTTGGATATTATTATTACTATTGTAATCCTTACCCGAGGATATATCCATTAATTCCAGAGAGACAGGAAGGGAGGGAGGGGGAGAGAGAGAGAGGGAGAGATGAGAGAAACATTGATTGGTTGTCCCCCGAACCTGCCCGGACCCAGGGATCAAACCTGCAATATAGGTATGTGCCCTGATCAAGAATTGAACCTATGACATTTTGGTTTACAGGGTGATGCTTCAAAAACTGAGCCACACCAGCCAGGGCTGGATACATTTTTTAAAGAAATAAAATATCACTTTAATTGAAGTCCCTTTTCATAGTCTTCTGTTTCCCTCACATCCCATATGCTAATTTTAGGTATTCTTGTTGGATTTGCTTCTCAAATACATTTCAGATCCGGTCACTGCTCATACTGCCATGCTATCACCACACCCGGGTCACTCTCACCTGTCACAGAGACTGGAGCAATAAACAGCCTCATAATGGGTCTCTTTGCTTCCACTCTTCTACTTTGCTTCTATTTTTCTCCTTCTAGTCAGTTTTCCATGCAGCACAATGATCTTCTAAAAACATAAATCAGATCAATTGCTTCATTACCTTGTTTTAAAAACTTCCAGTGGCTTTCTATCAAATGAAGAGTAAAATCCACATTTTACAAGAATCTTCCAGAGTGAGGCCAGAAGTAATCTCCATTGCTCTGGGAAGTCACCTGTCACCACTTCTTCACCAAGCGCCAGCCACCGTGACCACTTTAAACAAGCCAAGGTGGTTCCACCTCTGACTCTCACGCCTTGTGCTTCCGTTTCCCCCAGATCCACCCCTAGACCTACAGGGCCTTGTCCAGGTCTCAGCATAAGTGACACCTTTCTAGAACACCACCACCTGACCATTGTCATAAGGTAGTATCTTCACTCCCATCCCTTTACACTGTCTCATTTTCTTCATGCACTTTTCATCAGCAGCAATTTCTCATTTATTTGTTATTCTTTGGTCAGGTTTCAACACTGAAGTGTAAGCTCCATGAGGGCGGGAAGTGTGTTTCTTTTTCTAGTGCTGTATTTCAAACAGTGCCTGTTCTATTGCAAGAAATCAATACATTTTTGTGGACTAAATTCAAATTAAATTCTTCAATACCACCACTGGATATTAGCCAATAATGGAGGAATGACTTAAAAAATCTGAGAGAACATGATCTTCAACTTGGAATGCAATATTCAGCCAAATTATTAATTAAGTGTGAGGACAGAAAAGGACATTTTCTGACATGCTGGGACTCAGAAAATTGACTTCCCAAGATTTCTTGTGAAGCTGGGTGGATTCCAATGAAAAAAAAAGTGCTAAACTAAGCAAGAGGGAGACAAAGGATCCAGAAAGCAGTCTGTCAAACTCAAGCACAGGAAAAAGGTGTCTTAGGATGACAACTGACCTGCAGGCCTAGGGAACAACTGGTCCAGCATGCAGCCACGGGTGCCAGGAGGAGGCCACCAGGAAAAGGGCCATCAGATAAGAGGGGTCACTTGCAAAAACAAAAGAAAACAAGGCAAAAAAAGATAAATGGTTGGAAGATACTATGGCATTTTGGGGAAAAAATAATATTTGCATAGTCATAAAATGTAAACCAAAAATAGCTCTGTAATTCTATTTATGCAGTGGGTTAAAACAGCTACATCTTGTTTATAATATCTAAAGAGGAAAGTTAATATCTAAAATCAACAAATTGAGGAGGAGTAGCAGTCTGCAATTATTTGGAAATACAAAAATAATTCTAATGGAATAGCTAAGAGAGTACAAAGTGACTGCCTCTGGTAAGCTGAACTGGCAAGTTAGGAAGTCTGGGCACTGGAGTTCCAGAGTCTTGTCAGTCGTTTGGTGCTGTCTGATTTATGACTTTGGTGAAAATAAAAATATCTAAAATTTTTTAAACTTTAATTTTCTCTGATAACACTAATGATGACTATAGCAAAAACAAATAAACACTCCAGCTTATACTGGCTAATTCTCTGTGAATTTGTAAAAGATGTGAGACTGTCTTAGAGATCTTTCTATTTGTGAATTATATCCACTCATGCCTTTGGGGAGAGTGGTTTAGATAACCTTAAAGATTTAAAAGCCAAATTGTACAATGAAATTTTCAATGCTGCATGGTTTAGAAATTATACAGCTATGCCGAGAGAGGTGGAGAGAGAGGGAGACAGGGAGAGAGAGAGAGAATGTTTTTGAGACATGCTGGTAGATATGGTCCAGAACAAGGAAAACTTGAATTCTTCCCATAGAATTCCCAGTTGGCCTGCAGTGGTAATGCTTATGGGAAGATCAAAATTGTTCATGTGGTGATGTCTAAAACTTTGGAAAAAACCTTTTAAATAACAGCCAGACTCTTTAAAGTGAGTTCAAAACACTGAAAAATAATTTACACAGAATGTCCTTTTCAAAGTGGGAGGTTGGACAAGGGTAGGAATGGCTTTCATTTTCACAATTGCTTTGGGAGGTAAATAAGCATATTTTAAAATAAAATTTGAAAAGATTATTGTTGAAGTTTTTGTGCTGTTAGTGGTGATGGGCAGCACAATAAATTTTTTTTAAAGCAGCGACTTTAACTTGACTTTTGTCCAAACCAAATAGAACTTAAAATGTAAAAGTTTTGACATTTGTAAAATGAAAAACTTTGTATTTTTGCGTAATTCTAAATAGTTACTCATTCCTAACTCAACAGTTGCTGGTAAAACAATACTAGGTTGCATCATTTTCACTGTTATTGGACAATGCGGCCTGGGTACATTCAACTATTTGTTGACTACTTCTGCACCCACACGAGTACATTGGAGCAACCTCTGTGTCTGGCAGCTTTCTGCTAAGACTCACTGCCTTCCTGAGTCATTTTGCACGCAAACGTCATCTTTGGCTTCTTCTGGTGGGGAGAGTATGAGGATTCTATTTGGAAGATGAAAAATAACAATCACTGTTTTGTAGTAATTTGGAAAGGAATTTAGTTTTCTGTTAAATCTTAGCGTTCTGTTACGGGAGTGAGAAAAAGAGAATAGGAAAAGACAGTTTTAGACAGGCTGGGAGGTAATCTCGAGAGCCCTGTTGGCAATGCTACATAGTTGATAAGGTAATTCTGGGAAAGGAGGCCATGCCTGGTGCCACAGCCAGTAAAAACAAAACAAAACAAAAGACGAAATGGACGAACAACAAATAGTTTTTGTATATTGTCAGAGTCTGAGATAGAGGTTGACACTAGATAATATCATGAAGTATAAGAGAAAGTTTGTTGTGTATGTCTCTTCACTTTAACTCATTCTCCCCTTACTTCTAGCCCCTGAGTATATGGTACAGAAACTTTAAATACTACTCTACCATATGCAATGGGCATGCCCATTCATTAGTACAAGCCTGGGATCCAACCTGGGTTCTTTTTGGCAGGGGTGGGGAGGCGTGGACTGGAGGTATAGGGAGAGGCCCCTTTCTTCTTGGGTTGTGCAGCTTTAAGAAGGTAAGCTAGACCTGATGGGGGCCATTATTCTGGCCTCTTGGGGACAGCTAGTTTGAGTGTATAAAGCAAATAAGAACATTCCAGAAATTTGGATAGGAAGGTGAGAGAGGGGAGAGAGAGAGAGAGAGGCATGAGAATGAAAGCAGTGGGAAGAGCTAGAGGAGAACGACACAGAAAGTGACTGCACTGATTATAGATGATGTGCTCCTGAGGCCATTTCCAAGTCTGTTCTGTCTTTGGTTTGGTCAATGAAATCCATCTTTTAAATTAAGAAGGTTCAAATTAGTTTTTAAATTAGGTTTGGAAGATGCAGTCAAGAGTCCTGCCTAGAGAAACGGTACAATAGTCCCCTTTAATGCATGGTTTTACTCTCCTCTGTTTCAGTTACCTGCAGTCAACCACTGTCCAAAAATATTACATGGAAAATTCCAGAAATAAGCAATTCATAAATTTTAAGTCGCACACGATTCTGAGTAGTGTGATGAATTCTGAAGCCATTAGCTCCATCCCGCCTGGGACGTGAATCACCCTTTTGTCCAACATATCCAGGCTGTATGTGCTCCCTGGTAGTCACTTAGTAGCCTTCTCTGTTACCTGACCCACTGTCGTGGCGTCACAGTGCCTGTGTTCAAGTGACCCTTGTTTTACTTACTAACGGCCCCAAAGTGGAAGAATGGCGATGCCTGCTGTTCAAATATGCCCAAAGAGAAGCCATAAAGTGCTTTAAGAGAAAAGTTGAGTACAGTACAATAAGATATTTTGAAAGAGAGAAAGAGAGACCACATTTACATGACTTTTATTACATTATATCAGGGTGTCAAACTCATTTTCACCAGGGGCCACATCAGCCTCACAGTTGCCTTCAAAGGGCCAAATGTAATTTTAGGACTGTATAAATGTAACTCCTCCTTAACAGTTAAGCGAGAGCTTTGCACTGCCTCCAGGTAGAAACAAGGTTCCAGGCCGGATAAAAGAAGGTGGAGGGCTGGATTCGGCCCGTGGGCCTTGTGTTTGCCACCTGTGCACTATATTATTATAATTATTCCATTTTATTATTAGTTATTGTGAATCTTTTACTGTGCCTAATTTATAAATTAAACATTATCATATGTATGTATAGGAAAAATAAACATTATATATAGGTATATTATAAAATAGAAATATAAACCATACATATATATGTGGTTTGGCACTATCTGTGGTTTCAGACATCCACTGGGTGCCTTGGAACACATCCCCAGCAGAGAAGGGGGCCTACTGTAATGATCTCAAAAGGAATGAAAAAGTCACTGGTGACATTTCAATGTTGTAGCACTTGGACAGAGGACACTCTGAGCAGGGACCCTTCAGCTTTCCCTCATGACATCCTGCTGCTGCTGCTGAAGGACAAGGTAGCGGTGGCTGGGCACTTTTAATAAATGTATTACAGTACATTGAACCACATATATTTAAATGCATAATTTGATGAGTTTCAAGATATTGATATATCCTTGAAACTATCACCAAATTCAAAATAATGAACTTATCCACCACTTTCAAGTTTTCATGAAACCCTTTGAGACCTGTCCATCCATGTTTTACCCTCATCCCCCACCCCCAGCAAACGATGATCTGCTCTCATATACAAGGAGCTGTAACTATGTGTATGCACTCTAGTATGATGTATGTATTGTAGGTGAGGTCTGGATTCTTTCACTAACATTCTTATTTTGTGGTTTATCCTAGGTTTTTTTACAATTGCTGAGAGCATTCAACTGTATGGGTACAGCATGATTTGTTTATCCTTTTACCCGTTGAAGGGTGTTTGGGCTGCTTCTAGTCATGGCTATTAAAAATAGAGCTGCTCTGAACATCCATGCACAGGTGTTTGTGTGGATGCATGCTTGTATTTCCCTTGAGTATATACAAAGGGGTGGGATCTCTAAATTTTATACTAGATTATGTTTAACTTTTTAAGAAATTGCCAATCCATTTTCCTAAGTAATTATACCATTACTTCCCAATAGCAATGTATAAAGTTCTAGTTGCTACCCATCCACAGCAGTGTTTGGTATTGTCTGACTTTTAACTAAATCATTCTAATGGGTTTTTCTGGTTTTAATTTGCATTTCCTTAACGACTAATGATACTGAGCATTTTTTATGCTTATATGCCAACCTCATATCTTCTTTGATCAATTGTTCAAAACTTTTACCCATTGAAAAAATTCTCTTGGGCTTTTGGTCAAGATGGCAGAGTAGGCAGACATGGCTCACCTCTTTGCACAACCACATCAAAATTACAACTAAAATATAGAACAACTATCACTCAGAACCATCAGAAATCAAGTTGAATGGAAGTCTGACAACTACAGAATTAAAGAAACCACATCCATCCAGACTAGAAGGAGGGGTGCAGATGCAGAATGGGCTGGTCCCTCAACCATGTGTGGGGTATAAAAATTCAAGAGGGTTATCTTGGGAGTAAGGAGTCCCAGATCCATACCAGGCCCCACAGCCCAAGGTTCCAGGGTCAGGAAGATAAGTCCCCACAACATGTGGCTGCAAAAACCAGTAGGAATTAAGTCAGTGGAAGAAACTTCTGGATCCCTAAGCAGTTCCTCTTAAAGAACACACACATGGACTCACCTACTCAGACTCATTCCCTCTGAGCTCCAGCTTAAGGATGAAGTAGCAACTTGAAAGGCATCAGTGGTATACACGGAGAAACTGAAGTGTCTGGCATCAAGGCAGCAGAAGCCATTGTCTTTTTTCTAAACCCTCCCCTCACAGAGCCAGAAAGCTGGTGCCATATCTGAGACTCCATCAACCTGGCTAACACTGTTTGACTCGCCTTGGAGATCCCTAGAGACTCTGCCCCACCCAAATTATGGGTCCACCCAAGCTGTTTTTCCATACGAATAGTTGGTCTTGGCTCCTGTTTAACAACTTCGTAAATCCTATCAAACAAGCAACAGCTGGCCTCAGTGAGCCCCAGGCCCAGCACTAGCAGCAATCAGTTGAGATTCATAGCTTGGCTTCATCTGCGAATCTCCAAACCCAGAGCAAGTAGCAGCCATCTCAGATTGTTTTATAGCTCAGGCAGGGTGGCCCCAGGCAAAACACAGGTGGGGGTTGACCTTGGTCTGAACCACCTAGGAAACCCCAGGGCCAGTGCACCCAGTGGACACCTACAGACTATGTCGGAGCACCACCACCTCTGCCCCTACACAGCTGATCCTCCATGGAGGGCAGAGGTTGGTAGTCAGTGATCACAGCCAGACCTTGTAGTTGACCAGCCTGAGTAAATCCCTCCCATTCATCTGCCAGTAGCAACCATGTTTCAACTACAAGAGGAGGATGTACTCAGCCCACAAAAAGGGAGCACCTTGAGTGTGGCAGTGATTTCCACACGCGTGTAAACATGCAGTCCTGAGAATTTGCACGTTTTGAGCACAGCTCCGTGTGATTCCCGTGTGAGCAAGTGTGGATCATGTCTGTGGAATGGGAATTCTCTAATAGGAATTTGGAAAAGATGTATCTTAAAAAATTCTGGCTTGCTGAGCCCTGCATATTACTTTAACCTGGTCCTGTCTGCCACCAGATCTGAATTTACATCCAATGCCTTGCTATGAGTAATCCTACCTGTTCTGCTTAATCCCATGAATAATCAATCCAATGTAAATGTGTCTTAATGCCTCTAATAAAAGCCCCGGCTAAGCAACCCACGAGGTCTTTCTCCCCAAGATGGGGATGGTGGAGGAGACCCGTGGCCGCCGGATTCTCACCTCTAAGCGTGTCTCTGGGTAAGATTGATTCACGCGATCGGGGCGGTCCCCCCACGGATTTTGCGGGTC